>JAFBJS010006940.1:73523-91023 GCA_016785265.1 Paraplagusia blochii
AGGTTTTTTTTTTTTGCAAGCATTTTTTTTTTTTTTCATGTTAATCTGAAATGTGTTACTTAAATATAAGGCCCTTAGCACAGGGTTGAATACAATTTACTGGATAACTTTTGTGACATATATTGTAAATGAACAGAAAAATATGTAGATAAATTTTGATATATTTATTTAGCTCACGTTGTCAAGCCTAGATGTAGCTCAAGCTCTAAGGCAGTCATGTCCAAACTGTTCCACAAAGGGACACTGTGGCTGCAGGTTTTTGTTCCAACCAAGCAGTAACACACTTTAGTTGGAAGTTATAATCAACTGGTCTCAGTCCTCAGACAGCTGATTGGTCAAACTATCTTGGTTGGTTAAAACAAAAACCAGCAGAACTGGTTAAAAAGCACTGGGTGTAGATAAAGTCACAGAAAGTTAATGCTTAATGAGAAGAATCGTTAAATTTCACGGTCATATATTTGCGCTCAAGAAGAAGCAAACAAATCAAGATTTTTTGAACACAATATTGAGTGCATAAGAAAAAGCATCTGTTTTGATACAAAAGAAGAAGAAAAAGCATTTGAGAACAAGCCACACTGAGGAGGAGACTGAGAAAGAGGAGAAGCGAGGACAGATTATGTTTTTGGATGTGGTTACTTAGCAGATAAATTATGCATTAAAACTGCACAGGTGGCGAGGGACAAGGTTGTTTTATTTTTTTTCTTCTTTGGGTGACGAGTGAGAACCGAGCAGCTGGGGAATTTATAACAGAAACGGAAAAGAATGAGTAACGGAGGAGACAGAAGTGGAGTTACTTGTTAGGTTCATATCACCCCCCAACAGATGTTCTCCTGTTAAAGAGGAGCTGTGCCGGGGGCTAGGTTAGCTAACAGTGTGAACGGGACTCCTGATACAACACTACTGTAAAACAAGAAAAAAAAAAAAAAAAAACACATGACAGTACACAACTTCAAAAAATGACCTAATGGAAACACTCAAACATGTCTGGTACCAGGTAGGAGTGGAAGCGGGCCTGACAAAGTACCATTATTAACCAAGAGCTAACCGGGGTCTGAGATTGATGGTACAGTGTTGGGATGTGCATGTGAGCAGTAGGAGGGCATGGTGTTACCATAGAAACGGGAGGTGTGGGCTAATATAACCGAGGTCATCATGTGCACAGACAAACCTACACCTGTTCCATTGTTCTCAAGAGTTCCACCATCACCAGCTGGCTAGGCCAATGCTCCACAAACAAGGTCGCTTTTTAGTTATTTTTCAGCAAATTTGAAATCTTTTCCCAAACACTATGCAACACGCTAACAGTTGAGTAGACCGCAAACACCATATTCAGCCTGATTTTAATGTAGATTCTTGGGCCACCTTGATATCTTCTATGCAAACGTGAGTACATTTCCAGCACAAGCAGCAATAATTGTCAATTTAATTGCTGCTGGTGCTAGTTTTTAAAGACAAAATATCAACCAAGATAATGCAGATCAGTGGTACCCAACCTATGGAGCCGGGGACTGGTACATGGGTGAATTGGTGCCCGTCCACAGAGAAATAATGTTTCCTTTTGGCCTCATCTGGCTATTACTTCCACTTGATCCATACCCATATCAACAAAAGAACTGACCAATAGAATGGCTAGGATTCCATCATCAATAATGCAACTATATTTGATCAGGAAATATTTTCTCAGTGAAGACAACAACAATAAACTCAAAATGAAAAATTTTCAAATTTCAAATTTTTTATACGGGTCTGGTAGCAGAAAATTGTAGGCTGTTCGCACTTCAGGGTTATCATCGTTAACGAAAACGATCACTGAAAAAAACTTTGTTAACTGAAACTAACAAAAATGATCATTAAATAAAAAAAACTATAATCAACTAAAATGAAAATGTGTCCTAACAAAACTAACGAAAACGAACTGAAATTAGAAATGAACAACCCTTGGTTTTCGTCTTTGTTCGAACCTCGCAGAAAACTAAAACGAAAACTAAAACTAACAAAATCTAAACTAAAACTAGACATTTTGGACATAACTAAAACTAACTAAGACTAAATTAGTTGCTTTTACGAATAACTAAATCTCTCTAAAACGAATGTGCTAAAAGGCAAAACTAACTAAAACGAAACTGCACTGAAAAATCCGAAACGATTATAACCCTGGTGCACTTGGGAAATTCTTGTGTGCATGTACAATTAATTTGGGTTAGGAACATTTTATAGCCAGGAGAATATTTTAGAAATTTACTTTTGATAAGGGGTATTCATCTGCAACTTAACGACCGGTCCGTGAAAATAGTACACAACATTTACTTGGTCCATGGCGCAAAAAAGGATGGGGAACCACTGGTCTAGATAGACTAAATGGACTTGGTTGTCTTCAAAAGTAAACCATTGTAAATGTACAGAATGTCTAGAAAGAAATGTCTTATGCAAGACCAAGGGCACTGCTCCAGTATTCACACAGTGTCAACAGAGGCAGAAAATTTAAATACATTTGCGAAGGAGGAGCATTATAATTAGGCTGGGTCCAAAACAAACACGATGTGTTATTGTGCATCAGAGTAACTTCAAAAAACTCCTGGTTTGCCCTCTAGGTGAAGAGAGATTCACTGACAAACACAAGGTTTGACTTATATCTGAGGAACTCATTAACTACCAGATCAGTTGCTTGGGAAACAGTTTAATTCCACATCATACTTTAATTGTATGTTCTGTTTTATTGATAAAAATCTTATTCTTTGAACCGTAGACAAACACCAGATGAAATTATGGTTCTTAAAGTGTAAATATTCCAAATCATAACGGCTCAAGACCAGGCTCCTTTCTCAGGTGCCTGAAAACTGTGGTGTATAAAGCAAAGCGTTCAGGGTCGAATACTTTGTTCATGTTAGAATGTATTAAAATGCAATTATAAGGCAATTAATCAACTTTTAATTAACATTGTGTCCAGCCATTGTGTCTGTGTTGCCATGACAACTGGCTGACAGAACGGTGCATTTCTTTTTTTTTTTTTGTCCCTGGGTGGAGAACACCTGATCATGCGTTCCACTTCATTGTCTGCTCCCCCCTTTTTCTCGATTGGAAAACAAAAGGGGGGAAAAAAAATAATATTATACAGCGACCGGGAGGTATGAGATGCAGGGAGAAGTGGAGGCAGCAATGCATAGCTGCTGGGGGATTAAGGAAATGGAAGAGATGCAGGATAGCCCAAAGTGACAAAGAGGTTAATATGAATCTGGCAGCGGTGAGGAACAGAGACTGAAAGCAAAAAAAACACAGGAGTGTGAATGAGAAACAAATGAAGGAATCCAAGAAGGGGCAGGAGAGGATGTATGACAATATTTTCATCCCTCTGTATTTTCCACATTACCCAGACAACGGGCTTGGAAATGATTCAAGGATGTATGTCTTTATGAATGACTGTAAGGATTTGACTGACTGTCTTAAACAAGTACACATAAAACAGCAGTTCCGCTGAGTTCTGACACGGGAAAGGACAGACAAGGACAAAGCCTGAGTGACTTTGCAAGCTCCCAGCAGAACTCAAGGACATTGGTGGCTGTCCTCAGCTGGAATCCTTCAGGTCATAAATTTTCTTTCAGTCAGATTTTTGAAAATGTGGGGCTGAAACAAGCACCAAACAAATCAAACCTTATTCAGAAAACATTACTACACAGATCAGATTTAAGCTTGAAACAATTGTTCATCTGAGACAAGAGAAGGGAGCTGAGCACGGAAAAACAAAACAAAAAACAAAACATTGATAATGTTCTTGTTGAGATCTAGAGTAAAGTTTTTTTTTTTTTCTGCAGATCCTGATTTCTAAAGTGTGCTCTGTTTCTGATATCCACTGACATTTACCGGCCTATTCATTTCATAGTTGAATTTATTCACACTGTGCATTTTTTTTCTCCTTAATATAGGAAGTTTTGCTACGATTCGCCTTACAGTAGCTGTGCAGACTCTGAGGATCTCACTATCTACATTAGGAACTGCTGTTCTTACAAGAATGTTCACAAATGTATGAAGAAAAAACAAGAGTTAAAAATCAAGTTTTTAAACACTTTTTGTGGGAGAGACAGGAAACATTTAAGTCAAAAGTATAATCAACCTCAGATTAACGGATTAACAACTTCAGTTTAATACTGCTATCAAATTCACTATGGACCCAGTTGTAAGTGTATATTCCGGTTTAATAAAAAAAAAAAAAAAAAAAGATCAAATATCATATATACTTTTTAAACACAGCAGACCTTTGTATTTTATCAGTGTGTGAAACAGGAAAACAAATGACAGGTTAAAGCCAACCGTCCTTCTAAATAGAATTATGATCCACTGTGACAGCATAACTCACAAACAAGAACCCAGTCTGTCAATCCTCAAAGCAGTTTAGCTGTCCTTTCAATCCTACATCTCTCGCCGCTTCATAGTATTCATCCATCTGTTCCTCCTTTCACATGTCACCCACCTCCAAGGTTGACAGCCCATGAAAAAGCGACACATCAATTTTCTATTAAAGGCTTGTCCTTTTTTTTTTTTTTTAAGACAGAAAACAGAATACCACAAGCAATGTGGATCAGTGCAGCACTGGGGGATGTATATTTTAAATGGGATCAGATCATCACTAAAGTATAACTCTCTGCAAAAGTTGAATAAAGAGCTGCAGTCCTTCTGTCAGCCAGCTGCAGATGTGGCCCATTTTATCTCAGTACATGATCCTCTTAACCAGCAACTACTCAGTGTTTTCTCTATCAAAAATCCACTCAGACTAGATGGCCTGGACGAGAAAAAGAGAAAAATAAAGTGTCATTCAGGGGAACCACAGGGATCCAAACTTATTTTGGTTGCTGTGGCTGGAGAGTGCACTTCAAAGAAGGGCTTTCTGGGAGACCAGAGACCGGCAATGAATCAATGCACTTTGCATTCTCCTCACATTGAGATAGCATTGAAAAGCATGTGAGGTAAAGGTAATATACTGAATGTCTAATCCAGGGGCTCAGATTGGGAGAGGGGAGTGGGGGAGATAGAGACAGAAAGTGGCTGATTTAACAGCAAAATGGGAAAAGAGAAAGTTGAGGGAGAGGACTGTGAGATGGTCCAGGTACAGAGAGACTATGAATGACAATTTAAATGGGCGGAGATGAGAAAGTAGAAACAACGAGAACCGCCATAAAGCTGACGCAGCAGAGGTGTATGCAAATGCTGATGCAGATATAACAGAACAACCTGAGGTTCCAAAGGGAAAAGCCAGGAGAAAACACACTTTTTGGGGTAATCACGGCAACAATGTTATTGATTTTAATAACAAATATTATGGAAAGATGAGGGTGTCAAGAACAAAGAGTTCACCGCAAAACACTTGCAGGGGAATGGGTCTGATCTTAGTGCCTTGCAACGAATGAAAGTGTATCTCATTAAAAAGAGGAAAGGCTTGAAGGTCCCAACCAGCAGAGAGAACATTTAAATGGTGCCCTGAAGAAACAAATATTTAGCATTTCATTACTCAGCAGAGAAACAGGAGGAAGGAGGAAGCAGGGAGGAGGAAATAAGGAAGGTTTATTTCACTGGCGACCCATATTAAATGAAGTCAAGTGCGGCTCCAAGCAGGGGCCCTTAAAAAATGTCAAAGTGTGTGTAAACGGCTTGAAGTTGAATTCCTTATTTTTCAAGTGCAAACAGAGCGACTCCACACTGCGTTGCGTCTTCTCCTTATTAAACAGGGACAATTAAAGAGGACACTGGAAGCAGGGCAGCCAAAAAATAAGAGCGTTATAATGTTTTCACAGCATCTGCTTGATGAGTCCGAAGAAGACCTTAATGTCACTTATAAGCCAGAGGGAAATGTCAGCGCTGCAAAAACAATTGGACACAGAAGTGGTGGAATTTCTGCATAACAATAAGGACATAGCTATGAAACAAATGACTGGACATTTACTGACCGTACAATTCCGCATGGATATCTATTTTTTTTTTTTTACTGTATTTTTATCATATTTACGACTTAATTTCAACATAAGGCCCTCACCAAGCTCATGATACCAGTCATACTTTTGGAAGATATTTAGTACTTGGAGACTATTAGGTCCAACAGGTTCCCAGTTCAATACCCCCAACAGCCAGGTTACCACTGAGGTCCACTGAGCATGGCACCGTCCCCACTTACAGCTGCCCGCTGTTCACTTTGGTGATGGGTTTAATACAGAGGTCACATTTGTCTTTTGGACAGAGGTGTGGATCACAATGTCACAATGACAAAAAGTTTTCTTTCCTTCCTTCCTTTCCTTTAGAAATAAAATGATTTTTTTTTTATGACTGAGGTGGGTTCAAACCATGCAGTGTTTTACAATATATTTTGGCACACAGTAGGAAAACTCCCAGAGAATCAGCAAACACAAAAAAAGTAACTGAAGTTGAAGACATACTGTTCTAGGAACTTCTTCATTAGTGCTTAGTATATATATATATATATATATTTTTTTTTTTTTTCTGAAATTTGCACAAATTATTTGGGGTCCGTAAAAAATAGATATCATACAAATTTCTTGAATTTTGTTTATTCTCAGGGCTTACCAGGATTGCTTACTTCACCAATTCACTAAAGTACAAAAGGATTCTAAAGGAGTTTAAAGAAAACATTGAGATAGAAACATGAACCTATGAACCACTCAGTAATGTTGTACCAGGTAGATCTTAACACGGGGCTTAGAAAACCAGAGACATCTTTTATTCTGACAGTTGAAAGATAGTTTTGATGTACAGTACGGGGGGGGACCGAACCAGATCAACCAAGGGTTTGGACATGTTCAGAGGAGGGACAGTGGTTATATTCGTAGATGAATGCTGGAAATGGAGCTACCGGGTAGGAGATGAAGAGGAAGGCCACAGAGGAGATTGATGGATGAAGTGAGGGAGGACATGGTGATAGTTGGAGTAGAGGATACAGAGGACAGCAAATGTGTACACTGTGATGGGCAGCACAAGGAAGTGGCCAGTTGACGATTATATAACTTATTGGACCTGGTCTAAACCTGCCAGTCTAAAGGAATGACACGATCGGGTAAATGCTAAATGTGTGTGTATGTGTGTGTGTGTGTGTGTGTGTGTGTGTGTGTTGCCTGTAGCCATGACAGACTGCTGAATTTGCAGCCTGGAACTGGGGGAAGAAAGATGAAGACAGAAAAGACGAGGTGGGTCAGATGGAGGGTCGGGGGGAGGAGGGGTGTAAATAACACACGCATCACTGGCTCCAATGATCTCTTTTTTCATCTTTCCGTCTTGCTGCCTCGGGGCAGCAAGGGTCCAGTTTTTTGTCGGTAGTGGGAAAGGGTGTCCCCGGAGAGTGAACGTTTGTCTATGTCTGAGAGTCGGCTGTCCGACAGCACATGCTCGGAGTGTGTTGATTAAGCAGTGGAGAGACGGTGGGAGTATGCTGTGAGCACATGTGGTGCCTCTCTCCATCTGCAACCAAGTTTGTGTGCGCGTGTACGCACATGTGTACAAACCAAGCCAAGAATCAGATTATGTAATGTTCAAGCTCGATGAAAAAGCCCAAGTCAGCTGGAGGCCATTGTGTGGTCGGTGTTCTTTGAGTACAAGCACACTAAGAAAAAACGCAGCAGGCAACTCCTGACCCAGTCCCCGATGAGACGACCATGAATGTGCTCACAAATCAAAAGATACAACGAGGACATGTTAAGAATTTGGGCCATCTCCGTGTAAGTGAGGTCTCCGTAGGTGTCACCACCCCAATAGTGACCACCTTGAAGACAATAAGGCTCAGTGCTGTCCTTTCACCCTCGCACACAAAATCCTGCAACCTTTATCCACACTCTAAATTCAAATGCTGCCAACGGGGCCATATTTCTTGGTTTGTTTATCTGTTTTTGACATAGTTGAGGGGCTCTGTCCCTCTTATCTCAACGGTGATAGGCTATCACAACAGTTTTTAATACTACGAAACTGCTGAGAAACTAGAATGCGACAGCTATCCTCCCTCTCTCTTCCTCTCTCTAGTAGCATTTTATCTGGCTTGTGCTGCGGGAACACGGCACTGCATCGAGCCATGGTTTATAGTATTTCACAGAAGATGAATCAGCCTGTCCTCATCACCATCATCAGGAGCAGTAGAGTAAAAGTGGCAGTAAAGACACAAAAACAAACTGACGCTGACTTGGCCTCAGTAGGCGCAGGTCCACTGCACTGTGAGTCACCGAACAGCACCGTCCTACTCCTGACAACATTGTCTTCTTATGAGCCAAGGACACGGGTGCTAATTATAGTAGCACTTGTTATGCAGAACTATATGATAATGTGGACGATATATTCAGAACACGAGAGAACGAATTTGATTCTTTTGCCACGGGTGAAATAAGGGAGCATGGCACAGTTTTTGCCATTCATTTTCTAAAGGCTCCAAAAATAAATTCACTAAAAACACTGACAGACTAAACTTACAGACAGTGAATGAACTTACTGTGTGGAAGAAATGCAATGCAGCAGAGCAGTTCTCTGCCAAACCAACTGAAGAACACAAGAAGGGTGTAATAAGGCTGATCATTTTCACGTTATTCTGAATGAATTGTGATTTTGTCCCAAGATGCACTGTTACTGTAACAATGGATTGTTATTTTGCACCAAATTAAGATTACATAGTACCTTTTTACAGTATTTACATTAAAAGTACAGTCATGTAAAAAGTCTGCTTTCTGAGTACAAAAATAATCAGTTCACAAAAACTATTCCCAGTCGACTTCATCTAAGAAAAAAAAATTGAAACAAACCAAAAATAGGAGTCAAACTCGGAACTGTTGCTGGCTGAAGTCCACATTTTACTAAATTAAAATGAGCGCTTGCTGGACTTGGCACGTTATAACGAGACAAAGTGCCTTTCCCTTTTTATCCAAAGTTCATCCATACAAAGCCTGAAAACAAACTGTTCTGAAAGGGTTCCAACAAGCAATTGAGAAAATGCAAATGAGCTGTACATAGTGGTGACCCTCAGAACCGAACCAAAGCTGCAGGGATTTACTGGATGATATTACATTAGCTCATCAGAGCCGGGAACAAAATTTTTCTGAACTAAGGGCGACTGCCTGAATTACGTAAGAGCAACAGAATCAGAGAGACTTTTAGTTTCACTACCTGATAAAGGGGAGCGAGGGGGGAGGTTGCCAAGTGGGAAAGTGGCATTAATGTATCTGATTGATGTCTGGCCGATCACGTATGAGGAGACCGGACGACAAAGTGAAGCCTAGAGAGCTGAAATAATGGACGACAAAGTGAAGCCTCGAGAGCTGAAATAATAATAAAAAAAAAAGGGTTTCCAGAAATGATCTGATCAGGTGGGCAGGAATCATTCCAGTGTTTTAAAATCCCAAATTTTCATTAACTGATGCACTGATGTGCTGAATGAACCCAATATCTGATATCTGACTCCATCATTTTGAGTCCTGGTCATTATTTCCTTCTCTCCATTGTGAAATCCTAAGACATGATAGAGGTTGTGAGATGCATGGACAGGCAGGAGAAACCAGACTAATAATATACAGGTGATTGTCTTATTTCCCAGTTTTTCACAGGTCCAAATAATTGTCAGCTATAAAGAAAAAAAAATGTAAAAAAGTTGAAAGCTGAATGTGGTTGAACAGAAGAGGGACACACAATAGCAGCAGCAGGTTTTGTGAGAAGCCGGAAGTGACAAATGAGTCTTTTTTCTAAATTGAATTAGGTCAGGCTAATTTAATATTGATCACAGTCATTGTTTTTCGGAAAAAAATGTCTGTTAACTGCCACCGGTTTGGGGATAAAAATCAGTGAGAAAATAGGAAGGACAAAGACGGTGACTCAATCGCTTGGCGGCTTAAAGACGTTCTGTCAAATGGAAGACAGATGGTTGTAGATGTTAACCAAACATGAACATGCATGACAAGAGACACGAGAGACAAAAGATTTAAGTGGTACAACTGTATGAAAAAAAATGAAGAAACACTGCTCATCATTAAACCGTCTATCAGAGGTTATTTCACTTTAGTTCAAACTGAGATATAAACCTATTTGCTTTTCTAAAAGCCCAATTACCTTGATTCATTCACAGCATGTTTCTTTCCACAGGACCTGCTACTGTATGTGCTGACTGCTGAGAGGCCACACACTAGACAAGTGGGGAGATGTCTATAATGTTGCTTACCAAAAAAAAAAAAAAAAAAAAGAAGAAGAAAACGAGGAGTAAAAAAAGATGTTCTGGCATTAAAATATTAGGAATTAGAGGATGGATGAGAAGAAAACGTTGAGAAATCATGATTAAAATAACCGTGCTGGGACTTTTCTGTTGATTGTGGTGCTTGGGTTGCAAAGTTCTGCATTAACTGTAGGCAAGTAAGGTGTAAAAATAAAAACAAACAAACAAACAAAAAAAAAAAAACCACGCAATTATACTATGGCATGCTTACAATGCTGACCAGCCAATCACAGCAAGTTCCAGGGCTGTGTTCTGCTTTGCGGGACAAAAAAAAATTATTGGCCTGAGCCATGTGTTAATGTATACTTTCATACACATGCTTCTGGGAGAAGTGTCAATCTCATCAGTAGGACTTGCAACTCTGATTTCACCCCCCCTCGTCCAAAAAGAGAAGGCTGAAACAGGATTATGTACTTCAATCAGGCTCAACCAAGGACATGTCAACAAGCTCAATGTCAGAACGCTGCTGCTTCCAGTGATTCAAAGAATGGTGTTGATTGGCAGGAAGAAAAAAGGACATACAGATTTCTAGGAATTAGGAAATGTTGCTGAGAAACAGTAAAGCCTACAATAATGGTTTGTTGTCGACTGAATATCTGTTTTATTTCATGTCGATGCTGCGAGTGTCACCACTATTAACAACTGCTGGAGTTGAGAAAAGAACAGGATGGATGAAGAAACCGAAATCAGATTTAGACAATAATTGGTTATTTTTCCAGTTTGCCCTTGTTTGTGATAAGTGAAGTCCCTCAGGGTACAGTACTTGGACTTACACACTTAGCAGTCCTCAAGTGGTTTTGGAGTTCAAAGGCTCAAGTGAAGTTCCTCTCATCCAGGTGGTTCTCAGCAGCCAAAATAGGCCGCTCTTAAGACAGTCATTAAGACATGACAGTACTGAAAAAGCCTTTTGAGTCATTTCAAGGAACCCACAAGCAGCTACTTGAATAAGACCTGACATGTCAACCACATTGGTGGCTATCTTTGCCACTAACACAACTAATTTAGTTCATGGGTTATATATGAAACAGACTGAATAAAAAATGTGATTACAGTTGTTTCCGACAAAAGGGAACAGTTTGACTGAGTAGTGAAAAAAAGAGAGGAGTACCACGATCTCTTTGACACTGTCTCAGACACCGGCATCCCAAAAAAAGGTAAGGCTATCAATTTTATTTTTCATTTTTAAATACAGTCTCTGAAACTTCTGAAACAGGCCATTTAACTAAAGATTAAACCAAATGAAAGACATCATTTCAATAGATATTAGATAGAGATATATTAGATCAAGCAGGATAAGGTAGGAGAACAAATGATGCAAGTCGTCTGTTATTACGCAGCTTTTTAAAAGGTTGTCATGCCCCCTTCTTGTGTATTGGACTCATCTACTCACCCAATTTCAGTCAGCCTGATTCAAATCGAAGACCCAGTGTGTGTGCTAATACCATTTAAGGTTGAGTAATTACAGAAAAAAAAAAAAAATACCCAACAGTGAGCACTCCATTTATTAATCAGCGAACAGATGTTGAATCACCTGTTCAAAACTGAACGACTAATGAATGCAATGGGGTTTTTAATCCAACACAGTTGTCTTTATCAAAATGCTGTTTTAATAAACAATAGTATACGGATAGATTTATAAGTAAACAAACACAAATTAATGAATGGACAGCACCTTGAGACAACATACACTCATGGAAAAAAAAAAATTTGACCACTCTTTCTTTAATTTTTTGTTCATTTAAAAGTCTGCTTCCACTTAATCTACATGAATCTGGACAAATATAATAACAACAAAAAAGGCTCATAATTCAGTTTAATTTCAGAGCTGATTTCTGTCCATTTTGCATGGTTTTATTGACAGTGACAAAAAAAACGTCCGTTCCTACATCACTAGCAATAACATTGTACTGACAAATACAGTGCTTTTAATCATTGCATGGTTTTGTGTTGTTTCCTCCAGGTGATAAACCTTTAGTGGAACAAGACATTAAGATGAACAAGGAATTGAAGAAAACAGCAGAGTGGTCTAATCATTTTTTCCATGACTGTATGTTGTGATTTGGCGCCATAGAGAATCGTATAAATTGAAAATTGAAATTGAATAGGTGGTAAATGACAGTAAATCACAGCTATGAGACTTTGAAAAGGCAAACTCTCTAATATCATGTTTTATTGGAGAAAAAAAAAAAACAAAAAACAAAAGCATCAAGTGTCACTAAAATATTGACACCCCACACTCAAGTTTTGAAGTTAATTAATTCCAATACCTCTGCAGTCAAACTCTCTGCTCCCAATCCACTTAAAAGCACTGCTATCTTGTCAGATTTATTTATCTCAGTTGCAGCCTGGGAATACTGGAACATGGTATGAATAACGGCAATGAGCTGTCAAAAATGCAGCGACAGAAAGCAGCATTTTGCAACCGTTGGTGTTTACAAAGGGGCCTGGAAAGCACGTTTGGAGTTCTGTTCTACCACCCCTGAGGTTTCAAATACATACAACCCTGTTACGTAAAGCCTCCCGGAAGATAAGCTATAAGGATTAAAAAAAAAAAAAAAAAGTTCAGCTAGGCAGAAACTGAGGTGCTGTATAGACAATGCAAAACAAGTTTAAACAAAACAATGAAAAATCTGTGTTTAAAAAAAAGACTAGAAGTTAACTGGAAATAGTTTCTCAAAATTTTAGACTGAAATACACTCATTTTCAAGAACGATTCAAGTCCTCACTTCGCTGATTTCCCAATTCCTTATTCTCATTGAAGCACAATATTAACTTAAGTCACTTTAACTGAGCAGTTTTGGTTCAGGATGAAACTCCAACATGTATAACTCAACTTAACACAGGTTTCTATGAGTTTCTGTTATTCCTCAGAGTCACCACACAGCTATCCTGTGAATGTTGTCATTCAGGCCATGAGTTCTATAGGGGAAACAGGAAAAGAACGGAGGGGGTTGAGAGAAGATGTGATCTTCCCCTTCCACCCTAGGTCTTCATAAAAGATCAGCCTGCTCAAAAGAGAAAGACAAGGCAGAAAAAGGTACAATCTCAGCTTTTTTTCTGGTCATCTCTGTGGGTTAATTAGACCAGCAGTTTCCACCTCAAGATCCTCGATATTGCACTGGTATCCACAAACGGATATACAACAACACACCTATCCACACAGGGATTGGAACTGCAACTCCAGTACATATCTGTTTACCAGAACTCATCGCCAACATTGGGCCCACAGTGAAGTCAAAACCTTGAATTGGGGACGAAAGAAGAGCAATTTTTGGATGTAACTTCTTCATATATTTAGTGTGAATGTAAACATATTATTAAAATGATAAATTGATCCCTAATTGAATCTGCCTTTAAGGAAACTGATCAGCCAATGCAAAAAAATCCTTAATGCATCTTACCTAATCTGAAAACATTGTTGTCCAATTGCATAAGACATATTGAGTCATCACATTCACCAAGTGAGCCCACAAAAAAAACAGGTAGGCCTGGTCCCAAGTCTAAAACAAAACCTGATGTGAAAATTGACAAAATTGGTATGTTATGCAAGTTGCTTACCTTTTCAAGTTATTTTCCCAGTTTGTGATGTGATGCCTTGTGTGAATAACATATCTCTGACATATGACTCATTTAGGGGCAGAAAACAAACACCTCCAACTAAGTGACTATTTTGCCTGTTGTCTAAAATGTGTGTGGCTTACGGTGTTGGGTATGAGTAAAGACCTTATTTTTACATTCTGGAAAAAAAAGAAGCAATATCCAAAAACAAGGATTTTGATGTGTTAGCGAATGTTGTTTGCAAAATTGTTCCAAACAATGGTTTACCTGCTCAACACTTTGATCTATGGCTATTTTTAAAGAATTGTTTAAGACAGAAGATATGAAGAATATCTCAAAGATAAAAGATAAGGGGAAAGTTAGACATGCAAGAGGGATGAGTGAAAACACGCTTGCGATTAAGTTGATAGATTCCAATAGAGAAATAAATACAGATGCTTTAGGGCCCCTGCAATACATCACTACTTGAATTCACGGATGGGGGAAGAATCCGTGGCTCATGGAGCAACAGAATATGTAGGAGTAGATCAAATAGAAGGAAGGCAAGAGAGGGTGAAGTGGTAAAGAAGTAAGTAACAAAGACAGAGAGAAGGAGGACAAGCATGACAGCTGGCCAGGCGCTCCATGCATCTGGCGGGGGTGAGTAGCGGAGCCTTAATGAAAATACAGGGCAAGATGAGTATCAGTGTGAGCGAGGCCTCCATCCATCAAAGAACTCCCATTGAGGAAAGAAAGCTTCGATAATAGCCACAGATTTGTGGCTTTTCACTGCCCCATATGGAGCTTTTCCATGATACTGCAGCTTTAACCGCAGGTATTGACTGTTCATATATTTTTTACTTGATGTTATATTTCATTAGTCCAAAGGACATTTAGCCAAATATTCCGATGGGTGCTATTCTTTCCATACACTTTTATAGACCGACATTTTATTTTATTTTATTTTTTTCGTTGGAAGCTAAAGGTCAAGTTTGCTCATTGGCTGCCGGGCCTGCAAGGAGTGAGGCTCCATCTTCGTCAAGGTCAATGTGTGGAACTTTATAAGAGTGCATGGTTCCCATGCTGTTAGAATGGGTGTCAAGTGCTGCCAAAGGTAGCATCTGGTCACTGACCATTTAATGAATATCTTTGTCTCCTTCAGGATAAACTGCTTTTATGGTTCCTCTCGTTTGTTTTAAAAAGGCTTTACAGCAGCCCCTTTACCACTAGTAATGAACTACTAGTAAGAAAAAGCTGATGTTGAAGGTGAACAGAAGCCTAGGCCATCAAATTACATACCACAGACTGACTCAAGGGAAAAAAAGAAAGAAAAAAAATTCTAGAGAGACTTTCCTGACCTAACTCTTCAAGGTTGACCATGACCTGGCTGTATGAGAATCTACACGGATAACTAACCGAAGCATTGTGGAAATCAGAGAAAATCTTAAAAACACATAGGCCAATGTAAGCTGTAAAGATAATACATACTAACTAACATACTAACTATCATGAATGCATTTCTTCTAGATTTCTCTCTTCTGTTCTCAACATGAGTTGCCATTTTGGGATTGGCCAAAGTCAGTGGTGGTATGGGGCAATCAAATATTTTCTTCTACTAGAAGATATGTGCAAATCCATCCAGGAGTTATGTTTACACCTCACCAAGTAACCTTTTGTCTAAACCTGTGTGTAAATTCCAACCGAAAGGAGTGTCAGTATCAGTACTCAGTGTTGGCAACTTCACAAATAAAAATACCTGAACTTATACTGATTTGTACCAAGGGAATCTGGACAACTGCAGCATCAAAAAGTGTTTAAGGTTTGAATTAAAAAAAAAAAATTGTGATCCTACCTTTTCCTTCTTCTCTCGGCACGTGTCCTCTGCTGATACCAGAGTCTTGTAGTAGGCACTGCGCTCGGCCGTGAAGTGGACCTTGGAAAGGGCATTTTCAACCAGTGCGACTGACAGATTCACACCTTCGATGTGCAGCCACCCAATGAAGTTCCCTGCTTTGTCCATGCTCTCCACTTCAACTTCCACCTGGAGAAGAATAAAGGAACAGAAATGACAAATGAGATTGTGCTCAATTCAGTATCCAATACAGTGAAGATATGAAAGATGTTCTACGAGAAGCCAGCACCGTTCTTAATCAATACATTCCTGAGAGACGCGTGGACGCCGCGCACACAGAAAAATACGTATGCCCAACGGACAGCTAGTATTTGTGAATGTTGAAGCAAGTTTACCATTATCGTCAATAATCCTCTGAGGTAAAATCCAAGTCTGCAAGGACAGAGGAAGTGAATGTGCATCTGTTTTGCACTTCAAAGTAATTAAGACTCTAAATATTGTCATGTACTTTTTGTGCACTTTAAGGTGTTTGCAATTAGTGGCAGCCAAGTTGCAATTTCTTCAAAATGAGGGCACTGAAAAAGCCAACCCTGCTGACAAAGGAGGGAAAAAAAAAACACAACATTGCCCACAATGGACTGTAACCAAATTCTGCCTATTCAGGCTAATTATCTATTCATTGCATTTTGTTTCATAAGTGATGGACGACCAGGGAAAGAAAGGGAGGGTGAAAAAAAAAAAAAAAAAAATCAATTGATTTTATCCTACTCTCACGCTGCAGTCAGCAAGAAATGGAGAGGGCAGGTGTGTTGAAGAGATAGGAAGAAGTCAAGCGATTAAGACTCTGGGCTGCTTAGCCCTGCAGCCACAAGGGAAATCTGAAGGGAATTAAGTTTGTAAACTGCTCTGCCTTGTTCTCAGCTAAAGTTGAGCGCTTTTATTAATGAATGAATAATCTGCTCTACTATTAAGCAAAAAAAAAAAAAAAAAATGTGAACTGATGCATTAAAACTGTTGTAGTAATCCTCAAAGACATGAAGTTCTAATTTACTGCACGGCTATATATAGATATATGCGTTAATGAAACAAAAAAAAAATCATAACCTCATAACATGCAATGCTCTTAGGAAGTGTGTTCTAAAAATACAGCTTATCACACAGAGATTCCAATCGGAGCAGTCAAATCAACGTGGTTTAGAATATAGCTCAAATAATCACGCTAGGCATAGTCTCGGAAAAATATATTTTCATCGAAAAATTGTTTTGTTAGATTTATTTTTGTCCTCAAAAATCTTTTATTTTTGGAAATATGAATAAAACTTTATAAACCTAGAGTAGTTAAGAGTAGAAAATAAGCCTTATTTACGACAAAATGTTCACTATTAAGAGGAAGTAGAATAATAACCAACCCTTTTTGTGCCATTTCACAACAGGTCTTGCTTTGAGATAGACGACCTTTCAGAGTCTGCTCAGGTGAACGCTCAGAAGAAGAGTATTCTACAGTTTAGGAGTTGCTTCAAGGAAAATACAATTGTTCAGATCATGGAGCTGTGACATGAACATCATGTGCAGTAAGTATTAAGTGGGGAAAAGAAAAAAAAAAAAAAAATCACATAGCCGTTCAGGTCAGCCCTGCTTCCACTACACTGAAGTATGAAATTTGACATCAAAATGGTGCTAACATTGATGTGCCATCAGCCTGTGGTCTATACCTATTGGCTCAATCATTTATAGTAGATAGAAAAAGAAATAAACTGCCATTAAAACAGAGATATATCTTCCACAGTGGCAACAAATAACAATAAAACAATGGAGAAATTTCAGTAATACACTGGATGGAAAAGGGGAACATTACGTTTAACAGGCTGCAATCATTT
>JAFBJS010006940.1:96023-244886 GCA_016785265.1 Paraplagusia blochii
AATAAAACTGTTAAAAATTAGTATTAATCTGTGCTTGATCTGAGCTGAACAGAGCCCTCACACTCTTTATGTCACAGTAGTGAGCGATAATGCCCTCTACTGATAATTGACACTCATCACTTACTTAAAATGTTGAATTGACACAAAACATATCGTACACAAGGACAATTACTGAAGTATAACTGGATATTACATTAGGTAAATTCGATTAAAGTAGTTTTGTTTTGTTTTAAGGTCAAGGCATGTCATTAGGGGTGAACTTAGGTCCTGAAGCCAAATCACTGGAGAACCACTGACCGTTATTTAAAAAAAAAAAAAAATGTTGCCATGAAATATTGTATGTTCGTGGCAAAAAAAAAAGAAAAGAAAGAAGAGCAACCAAAACAAACGGCTATTGATTGCTTAATGGCATGGACCAGGCAGTGATGTAAATAGCATGTTAATGGGGCCTGTAATTAAAAACATACATGGGGGAAAACAGCTGTAAACAGAGTTACAGACGTGAGAGCTACCGAGTCATGACCCATAAAGTGATCACTGCACAAAAACAATGAATGTTAATGGGGTGTAATGCAGTCATTTATTGTATACAGTAGGTAAAATGTCATTTTGTTAAGCCATTATGAACTGTGTGTTTTTTTGCTTTTAACACCAAAGACTGAAAGAAGCAACAGTTCACATCATGAATAAAACATTATCCCCAAGTATTTAAAAAGCAGTACAAGGGGTTTCTTTTGATTGATCATAAGTATTACCAGAATAACCAACTAGCTGCATTCAGAAAAAAAGGTTAGATGAGGCAAAGCTCCTCCATTGGTTGTCCTTAGTTTGCATTGTACCCTGTAGGCACAGGCCATTGACTGCTCTCTGAATTGGCAAGCTAGCAACAACTAATCTCTAAGCTAAAGGCTAAACCTGTGAAAGCAACCAGCTCCAAAATAGGTCAGTTCATTAACTGCGAGGCCGCTGGGTCAGGAGAGACAGCTTTTTAGTCACGTGTCCATTGAGTGAAACCTCAGAGATATAAATCACTCCCATTCATATAGTTTGGTGAAAACTCAAGGACAAACACAGACTTTTATGGAAAATTAATTTGGAGGTAAAACCTTAGCCTTGGCAGAATGGATTTTTCCTTTGTGCAGGATCTCAGTGAGTGTACTGCAGGGAAATTAATTAACAGTCTAGAGGGGAGTGTTGTTAGTTTTGACAAGTTCTGTGGTCTGGACTTTCTCCACAAAAGTCACATTTCTATTTATAGAAGAAGAAGGGGGGAAAAAAAAGACATCAGCGTCCATTGAGAAGGGCGATGCTGCAGGCAGCGGTACAATGACAAGCACATCGGGCTGTAATGTGTTTGTGAGTGTGCCTACGTCTGTATGGACTCTCCAAGGGTGATCAATGTGACTCAGGGGGTTCCATGCATCACTGTCAGTGGTAGGCTGCTGTCTGTCGGTGGCAGGGTGGGGAAAAGTCAAACAGCTCCTCCAATGGTCACGGCCATTAACGGTCAGACAAAGAGGCATGATCTCCACCATTAAACCTGCCTGATGCCCATTAATGAGCTTTTTTTTTCCTCCCCATCAATAAGTAATTGATGTTTGCCCTGCATCACTTTTTTTGACAGAACAGGTGAGAAAAGGCTTGGATTATAATGAAAGAGAAGTGATAAATGGAAAGGGGAGCAAGAGCAGCGTGACGTGGTTGGATATGTTCCCTCTAGAGACAGGAGGCCAGTGGTGCAACTTTTGTTATAATTTGTTATTTTTACTGACATTTTTTTCTGGTTTAGAAGAACTTTGATCCTGTGAGTAAACTATGGGGATAGAACAAAAGATCAAGGAAACACAAAAAATATTCATCTAGAAAAAAAAAAAAAAACAGTTTGGCACTGCTTGCAACTGTATGACTGGTTCATAAGGTTATCAGCGGAGAAAAAAATTCCAAAAGACAAAATAGGTTAAAACTGCAGCTGTTTTCAAATAAAACAACAAATCTAATTTGCTTTAGTTTATTCATTGCACCAGACATAAAAAAAAAACCCAAAAGACATCAATTTGAATTATGTTAAATAGAATCTGGGCTGGCAAAATATGTTAAGGTTATTTATTAACCTAAAGAGCACAGCCAATGGGCATTCAATGGCTGCCACTATTTCAAAACTGATCTTTTTGTCTCTCTTGCCACCCAAAAGAATGAGGCGACAATTCTCAGCTGTCGATATCCTGAGTAACTGCCAGCGTTAGGGACAGGTGCTACAGTAAGAGTTAAACATTTCCAACGTGGTCTTTGAAAAGAGTTATGGAGCATTCACAAAACCGGTCAGTTCAAGTAAAGATCGAGGCAAGGGGAGAAGGTGGGTCAATATTAAGTCAATCAGAGCTGTGGCCTGTATATAACCTACAGTTCCATTAAACTAAAGTAATAAATGAAGCACTGAGCAATGACTGCAAAGTTTTTATCTCTAGATAAAATGCCAACTCTAAATAGAAAATAAAAGTCCACACCTTGCTATGCGCATTAAACCCCATTCTGTTGGTAGTAGTAGTTTCAACCTTGCATAAAAACAAGGCGGAATGGGGTCTTGCTGTATTGTGGGGAAAGAAAAGGGAACTGATTGGAACCTGCGGGTCTTTGTGATGCTCACTGACCTTTGTTAACCTACTTTTGTCTGTCGTTTCCAACCCTCCAACCATCAGCCCTCACATGTGAAAAAAAAAATGTTTCCACCAGGAACCTGGAGATCCCAATAGAGTGGAAGGGTCAGTGACATTGAGTAATGCAAGACCTGTAGTGATGTAATGGCTGACAGAGCTCTACATCAGTCAGTGTCTTTCCATCTGCTCACCTGGATCAATATTGTTGTGATGGACTTGATCCTACAAACAACACTTTACACATTATAGTCTGGAGCGGTAACTCAATCCTGCCTGTCCCGTGACGAAACGGGAAACTGCAACATTCAGCGGAGCTAATCGGGCTGAAACTGCAGTGAGATTATTTTATAGATCATCTATGTTGGAAACAGAATAAAAAATATCACCTGTGTGTTCACCTGGCACAAGAAGTTCCTAGGCTCCAACAAAGCTCCACCTTGGGCTTTAACCGCCTGGTTATTAAAATCAATAACAGCAATAACTGCAATCCATCTCATTTCTCGGAGAGGGGCAACATGGCATGTTGGTCGATGAATATTGAGCTACATTTGTAATATTACTAATATCATATAATTCCCCTTAACTGGCTGGTGCTCGGGTACAAGTGAGAAAACACAATTGAACTGAGCTCTAAATTATTAAATGACTGTTGAAAACAAATGTCACATCTCGGAAAGTTATTGCTTTGGAGTAGCTTTTTGTTTCCATTTCTGTCTTTCTTAACCACACGATGTAGCGACAATAGATCCTGGCAGATAGAGAGTTGTGGAAAAGCATTGAAACGAACACTGTGATTTAAACAGCATGTTTCTCAGTGTTCCCGTCAGTACACCGTGTTCTGAGCAGAGACATGCCCTTTCTTGGGGTCTGAGGGGTATCAAGAAACCACAGGAGGCTCCGGTCAAAATCCTTGAATAAGCGCCTACAGCAGCAAGAGACTGGTGGAAAGCCTTCAAGCCACACTGAGCTCATTTGGAGGTCACGGAAATGATTAGAGAGGCCAATAAGTGATATTACCTTTTTAAAATTACAGGGCTGTATCACAACATGTGTATTCTACAGTACACACACAGCTCCACCTACAACAACCTCAGTTTGCGATCACTTTTAACCATAGCAACAACAGCAGGCTCACGGCAAATAAATACAAAAATTAAAAAAAAAAAGATTTTTTTTTTCTTGTCCCTTGCCAAAATTTTCCAAAAAGTCTAACAATACATTCGTATTCACAAAATCTTGCCAGAACTACAAACTGAGGGAAAAAAAAAGAGAGAATATAGAACTTAAGTTAATATTCCTCAAGGATCGCTAAAACGCCATTTGTAAGGCGACTTAATGGTATGGAAATGTATTATGACTATATATAATATTTATTAGAAATATGTAATTTATCTATATAATAAACAAATGCTGTTATATATACATATATACACATATATGCATATATATATATACATACATATATACACATATATATTCATATATACATATACATACATATATACACATATATATTCATATATACATACATATATGCATACATGCATACATACATACATACATATAAACACAAGGATACATACATAAATATATATACTTACACACACATAAACACACACTATACGTATGCATATGACCTGAAGTATAAGCCTTTCTTCATGTGAATGAAGATCAGTGACACCTGGTCCCACAGGTACAGTCGTGTGATAAATATTAGTACTGTGCATTCAATAGGAAATGTCTGAAGTGTTAAAAAATTCATTTTAAGCCCAAACCTGTACATTTTCTATACCTGAGGTTTATTACCAGCCGAGCCGCAGAAATGGTCTTTATATCACCCAGGCCACTGAGTATGATGTAGAAAGCCAACATTAATAACACAGAACAAATAATTCTGTTTACTTGCCTCACATAAATGGAGGTAACAAGTGGCAACAAATAAAAATGAAAGGCAAGAGTCCATATCCATCAAGGGAGCAGCCGTTTCCTAAATCAGGCTCCACTTGCTGCAGCTTTATGAGTCAATTTAAGGTTTGGTGTCGGGATTGTAATTCTGTGGCTGCAGGTTAGTTCTGTGCTAAATACAGCCCTTTTTATTGGGGGGGAAACACAACTTTGTGATTATCATGTGTACATTTAGAGTGCTGACAGCTTTGGGGGGAAAAATCTGGAAAAAATCCAGCTGGATTCTTGTCAAAACCAGGAGAATGAGAAGAGCTCAGTGATTGACAACATCAAAAAATGAATTAATTCGAGTCAATTTAGATTTCTTCTTCTTTAATGTGAAGAAAATGTTCTTATGAGTGGAAACCGGAACAAACCTGGGCCGAGAAAGAAAGGAATTGTAATGTGCTGTTCATTATTCACTCATGTCTAAGAGCAGCTCAAATTTCCATTTTCTCCAAAATAGATTTCCTGAGCAAGTTCAATTTACTTGTACAATGTACAAGGATTTGAAATAGAGAGAAACAATTCCAGATTATCCTCATCCTTTGTGGTGGCGTCAACACTACAAGGACTTCATTGACCTTGGAGGAAAGTTGGCGGCGAAAAGCGAGACAGGGGTGCTGGACAATTACGCCAAGGTCATCAACATCCGTCTCCCACTTCCTTTTATGTCCGCTTTCACCAGTTGACTCGGCGGATAGCGTAGCCATGCCTGTGTCACTCAAAAAGCCATTTCTGTCTTTGCCTGCGCTGACAGAGTGGGAGACAGAGGCGGGGGACGGGGGGGAGAAAAGAGCCGACAGAGGCATTTCTCACTGTGGCTTTTTGTCAATTTCAGTGTGCTTGTCAAAAACGAGAGGCAGAGGCAGTGCCCGGTTGCTAGGTTGGTTGAAGAGTTGTTAAGCAGAGAGGGGTTGAATATGGAGTGTGTGAAAAGTGTTGGAGATGAGCTGCTGAAGAGAGACTCTGTGTTGTTATGAAGCAAAAACAACAAGAGTGGCAAAAGTCAACAATAAAGCCTGGCATGAAATAGCAAGCAAAAAAAAGTCAACCTCTAATGTAGAAACATATGGGATTTCAAGCAATCAATCGCACAACTGCATGGTAAAACATGACTATCTGAGGTGGACATAGGTGAAAAGGTTAAGAGAGTATCACTAAATATTAGGGCTGTTAAAAAAATGGATTAATCGATTTTAATCGATTTTTTGTTAATAGGACGATATCGATTCATGAATCCAAAAATCAATCTTTTTTTTCCTTCTTTTCCCAACAACTTTACGTGAACTCATGCACGCCAGGTGAATACATATTTACGTGGTTACGTGTGAGTTAACACACCCGCACGTAAAACAAATGTAAAAACAACATGGCACTAAAATCTAAAATCTAAAACTAGAGTACGCCTTGTAATTTTGGGCCAAGTCATGTTAAATAAAAAATGCATGATGGATTAATATGACTGCCTTGAGTAAATTTGTAATGGGAATAAATGTAAAAAAATACATTTTTTATTAGCAATTGGATTAAGTTTCAATTTTAGCTTTGATTCTTCTGAGAATAACGTTGGTACCGAACTAATTGATATGACAAAAACTGAATCGAAAACCGAAGTGAATCGTGAATTGAATCGAATCAAACCCTTGTTAATCGAATTGATTTAGGAAATTTGAATCAATACCCAGCCCTACTAAGTATGGTATTGTAGAAATTGCTCGTTACCAACGTCTTTACCCTGGATTTTCAGAAGTTACTTTTAAAACAAAGATGTCATTGTTTTCAAATACATAAATCAATCAATGTCCTCCACCATCTATTTGCTCTAGTCATCTTTAGACCAATTGAATTTTCAAGTCAAGGTGCCTCTATGAAACAAATCCTTTTCCAGCAATTACACGTGTTTGAACAGTGCACTGCAGCAACTATAACTAAACGGTCAGTACAGTACAGTAGAGTAGAGTGCACCTTCTATTTGATTCATTATTGGGTTGAATGTTTTAAATTTGACAATTATTTGTACATCCCTAAATAGATGACGGAGAAACCAATGCCACAGCTCTAAGGTCTAAAAACCCTCTCGGGACAAATTATGCTATAATCATTCTCCAGTTTTGGCAACCCAATTCAACCCCACTGCACATTCAATCACTTAAATGCCAAGTGACCATCAAATGAGGCAAATGAGACAGGGGAGTGAGGTGAGAGACAGAAGTGATTGAATCAAGGCCTGCTGCTCTGTTGCCGGACTGCAAATGATGCTTCGTCCTACAGATGTGATTCGTCCTCCAAGTTCTTTCTTCCAAATATTTCAACCACTCAGAATCTGACTTAAAATGTGGCCGTTAATCTCATCAGCCTGACGTCAAACACATGGGATTATAGCCATCCTGCACCTGTGCTGGTATTTTTTCTTTATTTTTTTTAATTGTACGTTGAATTATTGCTCTGCAGCAGCTGTGGCACACATTTAGGAATTATTTTTGGCATGTTATATTTTTCAGTTTGCCTGAAGATAACGCGCACAACTAATTCTGCAAGCAACTTGTGTTTACTACAGTGTTTAGATTTACATAACTTACGTAAGCAATTTCGATAACTTATGACCATACCCCATCAAAATATCTATTAAAAAAAATGGTGACCAATTGCAGCACCTTCTAGTGGCATGAATGGTTATTTCATTTTTACTCCTATTTCTTGGCCGATATTTGGATATTAGGGCTCAATCCAAATTGGATTGCCTGCATCACTCATCACATTGGACAGAGCTGTTTTATTAGGTCCTTGCAAAGAGAGAGAAATATAAGCAGAACAGAAAATAACAGCTGCAGCAACAGTGTATGTGGAGAAAGTACAGCATGATAAACAGGACAGAGAAATGTCTAAAGTTAGCCTCCTGCCCACAACAAAGTTTCAAATCTGACACACTCAGCTGCTATCACTCTCCTCTCAACTTTGCTCCAATCGTTGTTTTCCTGTTTTTCTCCTGCCATTTGGAAGGGGTGTGGGTTCAAAAATAAGTCTGGACCTTCTAATCCCTCCATAATGAGTAGACAGGGGAGAGAAGGAAGATAGAGCGAGACAGTGAAAGAAAAAGAGCAGAGACAGTAGTGAGGCACAAAAAAAGAAAAAGAAAAATAGGACAAATATAACTAAACCTCCTGGCTTTTTTCTTTAACGTTGCTCTAGGAACCTTTGGGAATGCTTATAATCTGCAGTACCTCAGCAAGAAACTCAGGTAGGGTTTTTCAACAAGCTTTATAGCCTAATTTTCCATCTCATCTTTGATATTGTCTACATTTTTAACAATTCTAACTTTATTCAAACAATTAAGTTTTTAACTCCAGTTTCATTTCGCCGACCTTGTTAAAATGTGTCAAAATGATTTTATTCAATTTGATTTGATTTGAGAAATGCTGACTAAAATACATTAAATGTATTAAATTGACTTAGTTGTATAAGAAAATCTTTTTTTGTTGTTGTGTCTCAAAAGGTTTTCCAATAAACATTATTTACATACAAATACATTGATGTTTTTGTTGCAAAGCACTGTATTCACTGTTGTATTATTCAGTATACATGTTCTCAATTTTAGTAGTTGAGGAAGTTTTTTTTACTGTCAACATTAGGCTTTTAATTACTTAGTTAATTTAAAGTATTTCACCAAATTTAGCTTAATTGCAAAACTGAGTCCCACTGTTCTATAGGAACAGAGCCACGTTTGCAAAAGCTTCTGGTTCACTGCTCATTTACTGCTCAATACATCAATATTCAGCACACGCAGAAAGATAGTTGTTGGTGAAGAGACACGAACAAAGACATCAAACAAACCTCCCTTGATAAAAATGTGCAGTCAGTAAAGCTGGGAGGTTTCTGCTGTGTCATAAAACATACTGAAATTAAGCTGTTTTCCCCATTTACTTTTTCAGCACATAGGCTGATTTAAAGGACCTCAAAAGTGTAAAAAACATTTACAGGCACATTTTAAGAAGCGCAAATAAGTTTGTTTAAACATGTTTTTTTAGCCCTAGAACTCTATAAATAATACCCCAAAAGGAAAGAAAGAAAAGCAAGATGGGAAAAGTGCAGGAAATATACTTGTTGCAATTGTTTGCTTGGTATTTCTGTCCAAGAGTGAGTGTTCCCTTCAGGAGAGCATTTAACTTCACCAGGTGTGCAATATGACAATTGTGCTTCCAAACAGGATGGATAACACAGGCTTCAAAACAGACAGGGGCACAGCCACTCGTCAAATTCAATTTCAACAATATGGCCACAGGCAAAAGGCAGAAACAGCCGCTCCTGTATCACGGAGCTAAAAGACACAACAATCCAGAAGCCAGCTCAACACTCACGCTGTCCAGACTTACGACTTCAATACCAAACGTGGCACCGTTTAAGAAATAAATTGCCATGCCTGCAAGCTGGTGTGTTTTATTTTTTTTCCTTTTCTTACTGAATGCATAAGTAGAGATCTCAATTGTTTCCATAAAAGAAAATTCTAACCACTGTGTCTCAGTAGTTTCATCAATTTGGTTATTTATTGCTGTGTACAGCTGTGCCACCGAAATGGATGGCGTAGCAGGGATAAGCCGAGAGGCAAAACAAATGCCACCACTTGAAGGAAAGCGTCTAGACGTTAAAGTCTGCAAAGCTACCTCACGACAACCATGCCTTTTTTTTTTTTAGATGCATATACAGGCTGACTCGCAGTGCGTTTAATGTTTACAATGCTGACAGACTTTGTGGTCATCAATATACTCACCCAAACCAATGTACCTTTAGTTGTACCAGACGTTAAACAAATGAACAATAAAGCACAGAAACACAACTCACCAAATATAAACATATCATGACAAAGGCTGTTAATCAGCAAATGTTTGAGCAGCAGAATGTATATTTGAAGAATCCAGTCTGGAACTGATACTATATCCAAACAGGTTTCCCTTTAAATGCTCTGTTTTGCATATTCCAAATCGCCTCTTGAACCTTGGCTGTCTGGGTTCCGATCTATCTACACAGCAGGTGTGTACAGCATCCACTTTATCATCCATTTACCCTAAATGGGAACATAACTCATAAATTGCACATCGAGGTGTATTGAAGTCCCGAAAGTGGCAATTAAGCCCATAAACTCTTGGGGAATATGTTTATTGATGCTGTAAATCATGGCCAGAGTACAGCCATTTCTTATAGATTTACATACAGACTCATTTCTGCAACCACTGGAGTCAGTCGAAGGGAACAAGCACTTGGCTTCCCGAAGCTTGAATGTATCTCAGATTTTTATTGTTTGTTCATTTAATAACCCTTTCAAAAGTGGATAGAACTAATTGACAACTATTTTAATAGCCAGTTAATTAATGTTAAATTGACTAGTGGATGTTTGTCAATATCAAATCCCAAAGCAGGTTTCTTCATCAGTTTTATATTGTTCAACAGCCCACATGGAACAAAAATGGAAATAGGGGACGGGGTTCAGATTAAACGTGTAATTTTCTGCAGCATGTCAAAAAAAAAAAAAAAAATGAGTGGCAGGAAAATGAAAGTGAAATCAATGTCTGCCTGGGGAAATTACCACTGTTCATCCACGTGTCAAGTTTTTGTGTGTGCGGGTGTGGATTGGTTATTATGGCAGAAGAAGATAAATAAATAAATGAATAAACTGGGCCACATATCACTAAAGAAAACTACAGTGTGAGTGAACTAGACTGATGTGTCGGAGATATACAACAATTCTTAATGAGTCCCCCAGATGAAGAACAACGCCATGCTTTATTTAACCTTCTCCAGATAGTCACAAGTAAGATTTAAACATTTGATCTCAAGTGATGCTGCTCTTACAGTGGAAGGATCACTACAATTTAACATGTGATTGTATGTTCTTGCCATTCCAGGTTAGAGACTTAGAGCACAACAAACTGAGAGCACAACTGCCTGCAAAAATGATTCCCACACTCAAACACACAGAAGTGCCATTTGTTTAGAAGAGCTTTAAAACTCAGCCGAGCAGACAACCTGAAAGGTAAATGTGCTTTTATCATAAAATTGCTTTTGCCTGTAGAAAACACAACTCTCTGGGAACAGTGTATTAAAACTGCAATCTATCATCTTTTTTTTTTTTTTTTTTTTTTTTTTTTTTAAATCAATTGCTTCAGCAAAACTAAGCAAAGGCACAAAATTCCAAACAAACCATGTCTATTCTGTTCAAATACACGGAGTCATGAAATTCAAAACCTTATTTGTTAGTTTTCTGCACATCAATCTGCAAATACAAAGCTCACCTCATATTAGCCGGATGCTTACTCTCTTCCCACTTACTAATTTCCTTGCCCAGGCCTATTCAGGTCAGACCAACCATGCTACTTTTAATCCCCCAAAGCAATGTGAAAGTGCCAACATGAAAAAAGGGATTAAAGTCAAACTGTGGCTGCGTGTGCATGTGTGTCTCCGATATGGCAGCATTAGCAAGATTTTATACATCAGCAGCAAATAGAAAACACATACTTTTGAAGGAAGGAGCTAATGGCATTTAAAATCTGTGTTGTTGGAATGCATTTGCCAAAATCAATTTGTGTAGTTTGTTTGTGCATCTCACACAGGCACAGTGTTAAAAAAAAAATCAAAGTTCAGAGTGTTTCTTTGTTGACTCTTTGATATTAGGATGGCGTGTATCAATTCATCTGTGTTTTTTCTTTCAGTCCAGTTGTGTGCAAAGTACGGCCTGTGGGCCAGATGAGTCACGCCGAGGTTTTTAACATGGCCGTCTCAAGAAAACATTATTTCCTGCTTTTCAGTAAACAAACTTAACAGACGTAAGAATGATCAGCCTTACTTAAGGTCTTAAGGTTGGTTGCCTTAGACTTAATTTCCTTGGACAAAAGACCACACTGGGTAAAGACAACTGACATACATGCACACAGCTCATTGTAGCGAGCACTGTTTGACAATGTCCACAGTGTGTTCCTAAAGCTACTTTTTACACATGTTTTTATCAATAAAGAATGTTATGTTTACTTGGACTGTCAGTCAAAATGTGGTATCCACAAGCAGGGAAAATCGGACTTCGTTGAACATCTAAAGAACAATTGACATTTTTGCAACTGCACTCATCTTATCTCCTTAAAAACCTAAGCATTAAGATTCACATTTTGTCAAACCTTTGGCCGCACGCTTTCGCATTATAAGTACTCATGGGCGAATGTGCCGGTTCATAGGATTTTTTAAAAATGCCGATACATTGGGAATCGAATCCCGGAAGCTAGTAGGGAAGAATCAAATTGTCAACTATTTGGCAATCGGCACAGTTTAATGTCAAAAATACTAAGAATAACTGATTTTTAAAAGCTCTGGAAATTGAGTGTTACTTAATGAGCCTTTATTGAGAAATATAATGTATTTTTGTGGATTCTCAAGTCCTAGTGTCATACTGATGTTATTATGAGGCGTAATTTGACCTATGAAATGCACGGCCCGCCACTGCCTCCACATAACCCTAAATGCAGACTGAACAACACTAAAACCTAGGTGGTATAAGCAAGCAAGTACAGATGGGTCATCAGAGGGCACGAAATGCGCACGTGGAAATGTGCTGCGTTTTGACATTAAGTAATGAAAGTCACATTTTACAGATCCATAGTATGCATTTTTCTTTGGCTACGGTGCAAAACATAATAGCTTCTGGTCTGGGATATGGTCAAATTAACAGCCAGCCTGTCGTAGATGCATTATGACGACGCCTGTGTAAAGTTGTACCTTTATTCTATATATTCAGCTTGAAAAAAATACACAATCTTATAATAGTATGTCCCCAGAGAAGAACAATAAATAAAACTAAGTTTAAAGGCTGCATTATCTTTCCTACACGAGACATATGTGATCACTCTTAACCACTATATAAGTGCACAGTACCGTTGCCTCCCTCTAGCTTTGATGCCATACTGAGATGTGGGGAACCCAATCGACATGCTACCATTGGTTCTTCGTAGGGGTTGCGAGCAGAAAGTGTGGGAGGACCGGCTCTTATAGAATAGACTGCTGTGTTATTGACTTCAATTTAGAAAGTGCTGCTTACTGCTTTTTTCGCCTTCTTTCGTAGCTGGGACCCTGCTGGCCCCCAGCTGCAGCCTACCTCTGGGGTATATCCCTGATTGGCCAGCTACAGAAAACGCATTTAAGCAAGGTCACAACGCCTGGTGTTAAGGGTCCAACAGGGTGTGAGGGGAGAGGAAAGTGTTGAAGGATATACTTGTTTCTGTGCCATGAGTCACATTGCTCACCTAATACTTTTTTTTTAATGTCTGTGTGCACTGGTGTGTCCATTACTCAACCCTCACTCCCCTTCATCCTATATCGTCTTCTACGTGCTTGGGCAGGCAGCTGCTCGAGTGTTCTATTGTTGAAAGCTGCAGGTACTGTACACCAGCTCAGAACATTTGACGCTGTGTTGGCTACGCACATAGATTAGACACAGTTTGCTAGGCTTTTAAAATCCTCCAGTGCAAGGGGACAGAGGTGGGGGGAGTGAAAGGAAGAATATTATGGAGAAAAATTAGTGGTGGCACCGGTGGTAAAAAATAAAAATAAAACACACAGCCTTCAGAGTCCCTGCTAGGTTTTCTTCATGCAGTGTTGCCAGGTCCTTCCATTTCCATTCCCCCATCCACCTAAATCTGCTGTTACTGTACATCTATTTTTGTCACCTGTCTTCAAACAAAGTGGAAAACGTATTCCCTCTACAAAAAAAAAAAAAAAAACAGACTGAGATATGTAGGCAAGAATTTAAAATTGAAATGGGTCACTACTTGAACACATTTGACTCAATGTAAACCCACTTTGCGGATGATGCTTCATATGGGTAACACCATGATGCGGCTGTAAAAACATGCATATTGTATGAACATGGTATGTAAGGTCATCATGACTGTCAATAATATTTTGTATAACACAATCCTGTCACAATGCATGTGTTTGTCACTGACTGTACATTAAAAATACGCAACTAGTGGTGTCAATCTCCCAAACTGACATTACTGAAAACCTCTGGTATAGTTTAAAAAAAAAAAAACAAAAAAAAAACACATTGCCACCCAGAGGGAGGAGACACTTCAATGTGTTATTTAGGCAACAGTAACCCTAACTGTAACATTTCGACAATTATTGCACGTCACCCCCAATTAAGTAGCAGGCGGTCGCCGTTCCTTAATGTATATCGTGGACACCCTGCATACACAAATAATATGTTATACTAAGCAGTAATAACTACCTCACTGACGCCACTGAATAAACCTGGCTACCGTTGTCATTGCGATTGACAGGCAGATAAGCAACATAATCCCAATAACAAGCAAAGGTCTGGAAAAGGTTTGCCTCGCGTCATCTTCCAGCACTCGAAAAAAAAAAAAAAATTGACTGGAAAGCAGTCTGTTAGACAGTTTAGAGAGTGTTGAGACTGTAGCCAGATACCAGGCCCAGGGCAAACACACTGGTTGATGAAAAAATATGTCTGGCAACACACACACACAAACGTGAATGGAGAAAAATGAAAATTATTGGCAAGTCTGTCCGGAGGGCAGTGGCGCCATAATCCGGGTATTATGCCACCCCTCCATCCCATTTTTTTCACCGAGTCTGAGCAAGCAGAACTCTGTGGGGGATAATCCCCCTCCCTGCATGAAGATATTATGCAAAATCAGGGAGTTTAAGTTTTGTAGTAAAAATTGTAGAGAAAGTAAAATTTGTGGTTTAATAAATGGGGGCATATGAAGGTCATGTGCTTACAATGGAAAATAAAGAAAGATGATAATCAAGGAAATAAAAGTCTGAGATATTTACAAAGGAGATCAAACTGATTCATTAGTCAGGCCAATGTACCAGTACAAAGCAGACATTTATATTACAATTCATAGAGATTTGAACCCAAAGACCTAAAAGCTGCAGAAAAAAAAAAAAAAAAAACAACCATAAGTCTATAAGTGAAAGTGAACATTTTTAGAACGCTGAATCCACGTTGGAACAATTCACTGGGTCCATAAAGACAAATAAACAAACCTGGACAACTACTGATGCAGAATCTCATTGTAGCAGTAGTGTCACATAAAAACTTGCAAAGCATCAGCCTAGGGGTTAGGAATCTTGTTTGGACTAAGACAAGGGCATAAAAGGCAGCGGGGAAAGGGTGGGTCTGATTTTAGACGGCATCTCTGCTCTGAAGGAGCTAAAAGTCCAAAAGATTTAGCTGCTCCCCTTCTCTCTCTCTGGTGAATTACTATGTTTTTACCTCTGCATTGCTCAGAGAAAGAGACATCTATTTCCTACGGGCTGGCAGTTGGCAAGGCAACATCGTGATGAACGCACATACAGAGATGTTTCATGCATCCTAATGAGGCTAACTGACCAGTGTTGTTGCCAGGGCAAGGAATGGCATGCATTAGCATATGTTAAAAAATTAAGGAGACTAGACAAATATTGCTTTATACCTTACGAGTGTTTCATAGAAGTTATTTTTGGCAAGATGTTACTGCTTTGTTTTTATTTTTACATTCCAGATGATTTCCAGTTGCCCATAAAGGTGTGACGTTCTTATTTTTAACAACACACCAAGAACCTCCAACCTACAACATATATCCACGCCAACTGATTGAGTTAACTGTGTTAACCTAGCATTATCCTTCTTCTGCTTCCGTCTAACACAGCTCTAGGGCTAATCCCCACTCTGGCAGTCAGTAAGAACACATCTCAACGTAATGAAGCCCATTAGTCTGGAGACATTCCTGGCGACACTCAAATACAGGGTAACCTGAGAAGCAGTGAAAATAGATATATTCAACCATGAGCTGTCAGTCTCGGCATCCAAATGTGTCTGTCCTTCCGAACATCCCTAAAAACAACAAAAATGAACAGCTATCTCTTAAATATAATCTATATAAAATATAAGCTGCACAGCCAACACTGAAATTCAAGGCTCCAATTTACATCCTTCTTGGTGATTAGAAAAAAATTAGGAGCTTGAAATCACACCTGCTTTGTTATCAATATTCCTGTCTTTGTAAAGTTTGAAGTATTTTTTTTCAGGCAGAACTGTGAGTTAGCCTTAAAGTATAACAAGATAAAGAAATAGAAACCTGATACCGTTGTCACATACCAGAAAATGATTTAAAGGGGGATTCATGATACTTCATAACTGTGTAAATGCAGACAATAAGAGTATAGTTCGTGGTGTAATGCCCAGGTCATGTGTCTTTATTTCTCATTAAAAGTCACAAAAGGTGAGGTAAAATAACAAATCAAAGTCAAAACACCTCCTTTAACCTCCTGTCAGGAGTTACTGTAATAAATACCTTTTAATATTAAAATCCTCAGGCACACTAGTTTGGATCTTACACTGCTAGTTTGCCAGTGTTGGTGAATGTTATACCTAATCTCACACTGAATTTACTTTGCGACAGAATTACTCATGAGATCAGGTGTGTAGATTCAGATTTACTACCAAGGTTAGTATCAACGTTTGAAACATCCATCTCTGTACATCTGTGTACGGAATTACTGTTTCATCCATGGTCACAGTAGCCATAGTGGTCAGCAGGGTTTACTATCGAATCATTACTGGGCGCAATAACATGTATGCGTGCCCGTGGACACCTAAATACATCAAAAATACAATGGCTCTCAAAGCACTTGAGCCTTGAGAAAATATTGTTCTGCTCCCTTGTACACAACCAGTAAAGCATCCTTGGGTTGCCTCAGGGTTCGTTCTGTAAATCCTAGATCCTGGCAATGGCAGAGGCAATGACATTATCATCAGATCTATGATTTGACTGTACGTTCCGCTAATCCAATTGTAATTGTTACTACAGGATACTAGAGGCCATTCATCCAAACCAAACGCCGGATACATACACACAAATGCAAACAGACACAAGCTGCTGACCTACATGTGACTGGCTACAGCCCAGATTTGCAGGCACCCCAGGGGATGACTGACTCTGCTTGCACGTACCCCTTGAACATGTTGGCTGTCTAGCGGACAGGCGATACTAAAATAGGTCGTGTGGTACCCCCTAACCACACCCCAGTTACTGGCCCAGCGCAGGGAGGTGGCATCCATAGAGCCCCTGGTGAATTAGCGAGGGCAAGGATGTCTCGAACAGTGGGAAAGGGCCTGGAATGATGGTGTGAAGGTTCCACATGGCTGACAGCTCATCAGTTCATCATCGTGGCAAGACCTAGTGGGAAGGCCTGACACTACTTTATTCATTAGAATGTACCAATGACCCTGGTGGTGGTGGCTTTAGCCACCAAGTAGATATGTTGGCCAAACCAAAAGTCACAGTTAAATGGTAGTTTAGGTAGTAAAATAATGCTGAGTCCTTGAGATACGTTAAGACAGATCATGTTTATAGCAGCATACAGAGCCTGCAATACTCAAAAGAAAATATTTGCTTCTTGCTAATGTTGAAGCTTGGGTCAGATTTTTCTCAGTGGAGGCCCATGAACGCAGAAACCCTAAGCCTTATCAGTTGCCTAAACACTGGAGAATTTACAATTTAGTCTGAAAAGTTTGGTGGTTTGTCAGGACATGACTAGTTCTCAAAGTGATAAAAGTGGGAAGAGAGGTCTCAAAATAGGTGACCACGAAGATACAGCTGAACAGGAGGTGTAGGCTTTGCTGTGCTGATGACATCGTGGGTCGATGGATTAATCTTTATTTCAGGTATTTCTGACAAGTCTGCTGTGCTTGGTGAGGAAAAAACAAGGCTGAAGTAATTCTGGATCCTTCTCTCAATAAACACACAGACAAGCACAAACACACCCACACACACACACACACACACAAACTACTCCGTAACACCTTACAAGGGAGCACACAGTGGGGCTGCTAGGCACACTGTATTAAATTTGTGTCATCAATAGGCACACAGATAACCTGAAGTTTTTACTTAAAAGTTTGCTTGACTGACAAAAGATCAATGAAATGTTTGCATAGTTGTGACAGCAGCACATCGTCGGAACAAAAAGTGCCAAGCATTATCATAAACCCACCGGCTGTTTAGCAAGTTTTCATTTGCTCCAAGAAAACTACAACTATTGGGAGGCATTGGAGTCTCAACGTGGAAACAGCACCAGGGAATCCCTGGGAGAGACAGGAAAAACTGTCTTTCTGACTTGACAGGAGGATCCCACAGTACTCCTTTGGCTGCCACCACAGTGTTACATGTGCCTCATTGAACTCCATACAATTTTCAACAGTAAAGAAATCATGGAGAAAAGTCTGTGTGCAAGCATGCTGTGTGCGTTGTATAGGAGTTGGCTCCATGCTCCTGTGCCGCAGGGAATAACATACTGTGCTACAGGCAGTGTGACCTTTTCAGGCTCGCATGTTTACTACCCTCCCTCACTTTTCCTTCTTAGGTTCTCTCTCTTGCCCTCTCTCACACATGCCCACACTTCCACTAAAGCTAATGCTTTAGTATCACACAAACACACACACACACACACACACACACACACATACACCTATTGAGTCTGTCGCAGCTTGCTCTACCCACTATCAATTACCCACACTGCTCCCTCATTTAATGGACATGAGGCTTGTACAAATTATTGGGAGTAGAGCAGGACGATGGGACAGTAGTGTGCATTTCTTTAGCATTTTCTCCTGTCACAGGAAAGTTAAGCATGTCCTCTTTCCTCCTGCTTGCGTTCCACAAAATGACCTTTATTACTGGATGCTTGCAAAGTGACTATTTTTTTTTTTTTTTATCCAAGGTGGGGGTTAAAGTCTGCCTTTTTAGTGAGCTCAGAGTAGCTGCCCAAGCTCAGATGACAAAGAAGAAGCAGTAAAGAGTGTGCAGAAAACTCCTATTTTAATTCCCTTTCTCTCACGGTTGGGTAATTTGCAAACGTGCAATATCTGTTTTTCGTTTAATCCACGAGGCGGCAAGTCACATATACAGTCCTCACAGCTTGGAAATAAATCTGAAGGAGGTATATACACAATTATTCCATCGGAGAGTGAATGCAAATGTAAGCTGGTAGGAGATTTAGAAAAGCTATAGATGAAGCAGAGTGACAAAATGACAGATGAAGACTGAGTAAAAAAAGAAGACAGTGAGTGTGAGTGTAAAGAAGAAAGAGGGGGGTGGGGGTATGCACAAAAACCCACTGCATCACACCAAACCACTACTCTAGGCAGGATGCGTCAGCAATCCATTCATGTTTCTCCATGTTTCACAATAAACATAAGACGAAAAAGCAAATAAAAAAAAGAGTAAAAATCAGGCTGAAAAAAAAATCAAGTGCATAGAGGACGAGAGGAAGAGGAAGTGAGAAAGTGAGAGGAACTGTGTTCCATCTGCCCCGCTTTTGCCACCAAAGCAATGAACGGGGAAGCATTGCCAGACTCTTTTGGAATGCCTGGATTATTGCTGGTGAGGAGGGGGTTAAAATCTGGTTGCTGTGGGGATGCCACTCTTCTCCATCCTTGTCTTTTGCTTGGACAGCTCGTCTATTCCCGTAAGCCACACAAAGCCTCAGAAAGCCACAGAACAAGAGACGAAGTATTAAAAACAGAGTGTAGGACAGCAAGAGCAAACTGGCTTTTCAAGAGGTAGATCTCTGAAAAGGTCTGAGTGCTTTGAGCTAACCCAACTACCTCAGGACACTGCAGAGAGCAGGAGGAAGGCAGAGAGAGAGAGAGTGGAGGAGAGAGAAGGAGGGGGAGAGAGAGAGAGACAGAGACTAGAGAGTGAGAGAGGGGGAGGGAGTGGAGGTGAGAGAGGGAGAGAGAGACACAACCCAGGCGCACACTCTCTCTTTTGCTGCTACAACTGATCCTTTCCACATCGACGCTACTGTTAACGTCACGCCTGTGAGCCGCACATTCACCCATCGCTCGTTTTCCCCGTCTTGCTCCTCTTCTGCATTGGCGAGAGGGTGCTGATCATCAGGAGAAGAGGAGGGGGCAAAAAAGAACTAAGAAACAAGAAGAAAGAAAGAAAGACAGAAAGAAAGAAGGAAAGAAAGAAAGAAAAAAAGACGAGAGAGGAAGGAAAAACTGCGCACCACCCCTCCTCCCTCTATCCAACCTTCATCAACCCTGCTCCAACACCCCCACACCTCCCGGCACCCCCTTCCATCCCCCCAATCCACTCCCCTCTGAAGAAATTGACGGATTATTGGGAAGTGCACGGGAGGCAGGCTGCAGCTGCTGCTGCTGCTGTGTGTGCTCGCTGCTGCTGCTGCGTGCTTCGCAAGGATGGTGTGTGTGCATTTTCAATTGCTGCTGTTGCCACCGCGGATGCCAAGACAAGAGCATGTGGCCAGTTAGGAGGAGGAAGAAGCTAATGAAGGCAATGTTTATCGCATAGCCTTTTCAACCCCCGCCAAGCACTCCTGCAGAGGACGAGGAGGAAAAAAAGGGAAAAATTAAATGGACACGACGACACATTAAGACCGGCAGCAACAAGGAAAAAAAAGCCAGGAGGGAAAAGGGCTATCAGACTGACCAACCGACCAACTGATTGACCACTGAAAAGTGAACAGAGGAATATCGAGAGAGGGGGCTCTTTTCTTTTTTAAATAACTTGACTTTTCCACCTCCCCTCCAAATTACTGCAAAGAAAAGGTGAAGAACACTTAAAAGGACTGTGGATTTCTCATTCAGAACTGCAGTTTTACTACCACCAACCTGCCTTTTTGTCCTTTCTGCATTGACATTGGTGCAAAAAAAAAAAACAAAAAAAACCTGTAACTGTTTCTTTTGGTGGTCGCTTGTTCAATGGAAATCTGGTTAAGGTGTTTGGCAAAGGGATCAACTGTCGGAATCCAAGGACATGCGAGATAAGAGGAGCTGACAACGAGAGCTGAGCAAGGGAGCGCTGCTGCTGCTGCTGTGGGAGCCTGAGTGGATTCCTATTTTTTTTTTCTTTTTTCTCTCTTTTCCCTAGTCAGCGAGAAAAGGGTAAAAAAAAAGAACTCACTAGCGGCCTCTGAATCTCTCTTTTTGGATGTGTGGAATTACAAAAGGGCTCATCTTGGTTAAGCTCTTTGGCACTGATAGCCGTTTTGAAAAAGAAAATATATAAAAGGCTTTCTTTGCTGCTCTGGAATATATATATGTACACAGCTGAATGCCACAACATTGTCATTGCAAAAAGGAGGGAAGCTATATATCTCAGTTCAAGGACCTGTTATAATTACTTGAGGTAGGTGTCTAGTGTTTCAACCCCTTATTGCATAAATCTGTAACAAATGATCCTTTCTGTCATGTATGATATTTTTAAAATGCTTAATTTGCCATGATTCCCTCCACATATAGACAATCCTAAAGAACTAACTCCTCCCATCTTTTCCTTTCCCCTTCTCCCTGAGAACAGATAGCAATTAAAGAATTGCTTGCTGAAGAACAGGTCAAGTCCAGCCAGACCATAGAAAAACCCCAAGATACATTTCATTCTTGACCTCTGTTTCTGACTCTTTAATCAGGGCCCAACTTATAATACCACCACCCTATTGGCCAACTGGCTACTTTTCCCACAACCCCAAAACGTCCACCAACCCCCATCCTCCCCCCCCAGATGATGGTGAATTATGAACGTGCCACATCATGAGTCTCCTGGGGCGGGTAGCTGTGCATCGTGCCAGGAAAGCCACCCTGCTTTGTGTAGTCTTCCTGATGGCCCGAGCATGGAGCAGCGCCTCCCTGGCCTCGGCGGGGATGGCGTCATCCCAAGGAGCGCAGGGATGTCCACCGCAGTGTTCATGTAGTAGTCAGCAGGGGAAGGTTGTGTGCACTCGACGTAGCCTAACTCGTGTGCCCCCTGGCATACCTGCCAACACGCGCCACCTCAATCTAATGGAGAACGCCATTGAGGCGGTGCAGGCTGACTCCTTTCGCCACCTGCACCACCTTGAGGTGCTTCAACTTGGGCGAAATGCAATTCGTCAGATTGAGGTGGGCGCATTCAATGGACTAACCAGTCTCAACACGTTGGAGCTGTTTGACAACAGGTTGACCGTGGTACCCAGTGGAGCCTTTGAGTACCTCTCTAAACTTAGAGAACTGTGGCTGAGGAACAACCCAATTGAGAGTATACCATCCTACGCCTTCAACCGAGTGCCCTCACTCATGAGACTGGACTTAGGTGAGCTAAGGAAGCTGGAGTATATCTCAGAAGGAGCTTTTGAGGGCTTACATAATCTCAAGTACCTCAATCTGGGCATGTGCAACATAAGAGGCGATATGCCAAATCTGAGTCCACTCAAGGGTCTAGAGGAACTGGAAATATCTGAAAATCACTTTCCTGTGATAAGACCTGGCTCTTTTAAAGGCCTGCGCTCACTAAAAAAGCTATGGGTAATGAACTCACAAATCACCGTAATAGAAAGAAATGCATTCGACGACCTATCTTCACTGGTGGAGCTCAATCTGGCTCACAACAACCTGTCTGCTGTGCCGCATGATCTATTCTACCCGCTCAGGTACCTGGTGGAGCTCCATCTTCACCATAACCCTTGGACCTGTGGCTGTGAGGCTGTATGGTTAGCACGGTGGCTAAGGGAGTACATACCAACTAACTCGACTTGCTGTGGACGCTGTCACTCACCTGCTAGCATGAGGGGTCGACAACTAGTTGAGGTGGATCGCGGAGAGGGTGCTGCAGTTCAGTGTTCAGCACCATTCATTGCTGATGCACCAAAGGACTTAAACATCTCAGCTGGAAGGGTAGCTGACTTTCGTTGCCGCACAGCTCCAATGTCTTCAGTTCGATGGTTGTTGCCGAATGGGACTGTACTGACACATGCCTCTGATCATCCAAGAATATTAGTCCTGAATGATGGCACTCTAAATTTCTCCAATGTTCTAACATCAGACACAGGCACTTATACCTGCATGGTTTCAAATGCAGCTGGAAACTCAAATGCCTCAGCATACCTTAATGTGAGTGCAGCAGAGCTAAATACATCCAACTTGAGCTACTTTACAACAGTAACTGTGGAAGTATTGGGAACAACCACTGAAATGCCCAAACCTAAAAGCACCACTACAGGCACATCATCAGCTGCAGGTGTTGGTCTAGCAGGGGGAGGGATAGGCCTCGGAACAACAACTACAACTGCCTCCCCTTCTGTGTTCCAGCCAGTGTTTATCTCCACACCAACTGTGTTGTTGCAAAACAATGACAGCTCACCAAGTGGAGAAAAGACATCTTTGTTGCCAGGGCTTCAGGGTGCCACTGGTAAGCCTGGCAAATCTGGGCCCAGCCTGGACGAAGTGATGAAGACTACCAAGATCATAATTGGCTGTTTTGTGGCAGTGACCCTTTTGGCTGCCATCATGTTAATTGCCTTCTACAAATTAAGAAAGCGCCATCAACAGAGGAGCACAGTGGCTGCTGCTCGCACTGTAGAAATTATTCAGGTGGATGAGGAAGATCTTCCACCACCAGCATCTGCAACTCAAGAGACAGCTCTCACATTGCCTGAGATCCGGGACCATAACAGTATCCATAAATTGGACTTCATTAGCCACAAGACTGACTACAGCTTTCACAAACCCAAGATTGAATACAAACCACAGCCCGATTTCACCCTTCACATGCCCAAGGCTGAGTATACGACTTATAAGCCAAATGTGGATTTCAGTAGCCACAAAGCCATCCCAGATTACAACGCTCACAAGTCTACACCGGATTTTGGCCTCCACAGAACAAAGCCAGACTACAGCCCTTTCAGACAAAACATTCACAAACCCAAAGGAGAATACAGCCCCTTCAAACCGGATTTTAGCACTCACCCCAGGCAGAAAACCGACTTCAGTCCATTCAAACGAGATTACAACACACAACCCAAGTCCAAACATGACTACAGCCCACTGAAATCGGACTTCGACACACATCCAAAATCTAAGGCCGAGTACAGTCCATTCAAGCCGGACTATGGTACACATCCGAGACAGAAGCAAGACTACTCCCAATACAAACCTGACTACAGCACTCAGCCTAAGGCCAAACCAGATCACAACGCCCAGAGATCTAACCCCAAGGACCCTTACACCCCTCACAAGACAGCAACGGATTACATCGCCTACAAGTCAGACTTCAGTCCACACACTCAGAGAGATAACCTTGATTACAGCCCACACAAAATGGATTACAGCCCTCACAAAGTGGACTACAACACTATGAAGCCTAAATATAACACCTACAAACCAAGTGGCCACGGGGCTAAATGGACAGAGAACAATGTTGGGAACTCTTTGCCTCGAACCTTGCCCAGTGCGATTACAACAATGGCTGAGCCCTTTGTTATAAAAACTCACAACAAGGAGAAGGTGCAGGAGACTCAGATTTAAATGCCACCCCCTCCCGCCTCCTTGCCCCCAAAGCTCCAAACCCATTTCCTAGACCCATTGGTCCCACCCCCAAACTCATCCTCCCTATTTTGTCCTTCCCCTGTAAAATCATGCAATAGAATGCACAACAAAAAAGGACAGGAATTACTTTTTTGTACAGAGTGAAAACCTAAAGACTGATTATTTCTTGTTGTACATGCTTATAAATAAATATATATATGGACAAATTGAAACTACCATGGGCTGGTGATAGAGAAACATATATTAAAAAGAAAATGAAACTATTTTCTAACTTGTAACTTCTATTTAAAATGAGTTGTTAAGATGCTGTCTTGACTTTGACAAATGAGGGTAGGCTTGTTTCAAAAGGGGCATTCTGTGAGATTTTTACACCATGCTACAGAGAATGCAGTGTTGAGAAAATATTTATACTGACAAGACTTTCTTAAACAAAAACCGAAAAAAGGTCAATGTCGATCTTTACAGGTATATCTTGTAAAAGCACCAAGAATTTGTACTGTGCCAAATGTTATAAATGCAATAAAATGGATTTTTGGAAGAAAAATGAAGGAACTTTTAGAGGGATATGTTTTTTTTTCATGCTTTTCTTCTAGCGTATACTGTAACGATCAGCCAAAAGCTTTAGACACTGCAGTAAGACGCTGCAGCTATACTTTAACCCTCGATGTGCTGAATGAGTCAAGCAAAATGATTCCCATTGCTAAAAAAAATGGTGCTTTACTTTAAAATCCTTTAAAGATTTACATGTTAATCTGGTAGTAAATCAAAGGCTGGTTTGCTCATAGTGTTAGGCATCAAAAGCTGTTAAACTCGTCCTTTAAATTCTAACAAGATGAAAGTTTAAAAACATGTTTAGCAGTATTCTTGTAACATTTATTCCTAATCAAAAAGTTCATTATGTTATGCTTCCCAGTAACTGAATCTGAGTTTGCTACCTCTTACATTCCTGCCATCTATTACTGATGTAATTAGTCATGTTTTTAATGAGTGTGAAGTAGATAAATTAGGGAGAAATACTGTTGAGGTGTTGAGACTGTCTTGCACTTTGCCAGAAAATATAGATCCTCATTTTACTTTTCATTGCATTGCCAGCTGTTGTGCCTTCATTCATCAGTATGGGTCCTTTTTATGGTGACAAATGCATTTGTGTCTTGCCATTAACTGTGCATTTTTCATCTTGACAACTTCACCCCTCTCAGTCATAATATCGCTCTCAGTTTGGTGCCTAACAAAGAAAGATAACAGGGACACTTATTGTCCTGTAGCTTGTGTTGCATAATTATGTGTATGGTAACCATAATGTGTGTTTGAAGCAAAGGAACCTGCCCAGGTTTGTGTGATTGTACTGCATACCATGAGGAAACATTGTTAGAAGACAATGTTAGAACATGGTTAGAAGATATGAAGGGGAAAAGCTCAGAGAAATCATCCACAAACTGCTCAGAATGCGGAGGATTTTGGTTTTTCTTTGACCTTGAGCAAAAAACCCTTCACCAAATAAACCAAAAGAGTATTAGTTTATGTTCATCTCCACCATAACAGCTCTGTGCAGAAAAAACTCTGCCGTAGTCATGCACTCCACTGTAATGGTTGTTAGAAATTTCATCATCTAAGGAAGATGGGTAAGGTTGATTATATTTGAACTTAAAGAACAGAGGAGCTAAGATGGCCCCACCAAGGAATTTGGAAGAAAAAAAAAAAAAAAAAAAAGACGCAGCAGTAACAGTTAGTGAGGAGCTTGTCACGTACTTACCCTAAAGTACAAGCTGTCAGAAGAGAGGAGAGAGATGTATACGTTGTCTTAAGACGGAGGGACCAAAGAAAATGTGGCAGAATTGATAGAGATAGAAAAAGGCAAGTATTTGACTGTTAAAAGTAAGTAAAATGAGTAATTAGAGTAAATTATTCCTATGTTTAATGTCATATGAGGAGGTTCTCAATGAAAACAAAAACCGAAAAATTTAGTTGAAAACACAGCAGACACCTAACAGTTCTTTGAGTTATCTTTTTGATTATGGAGATTTTGTAGGTAGAATAATGAACAAATCTCTGCGGGACAGTAAGCCTATCATGATTGAAGAGACATCCCAATATAATCTGTGACAAGAACACTTCTCTCTACTTGTTTGTGATAAGGTTACCTTCACTTCACATAATGAAAAAAAAAGCAAAAATAAATATTTGTGGGTGATCAGTTAAAGAATACTAGAAAAATGCAACAATACATAACAACCACATTTCAACACTGTCAGTTTACTGTTGTCAGTATTTGAGGAGTCATGCTTTGTCTCCTAGTTGTTTACTCATATTTGTATTGAAATTCCAGCAGTCCATAACAAGACGAGTTTCTGCCAGGCGTGGGTGTGTGGGTTGCCTAGACTTGAGAGAGTGTGTGAAGAGTATTAATCCAACTGTGTCAGGGGCGTCTAATGATACACAGGCAGGAAAACGACAGAAGTGTATCCCCTAAATGTCAGTCGTGTGTGGTATGATGGGGCCTGAGCTCCAATGCACTCTTCAACTGGAGAGTGTGTTTTCCACTGTGGTCACATAATGTCGTACTGTGCAATAAAAAGCTCCATCATATTAAGTCAACATGGCTACAAGGTTGTCAATCAGTGGTTAATCAAAGCCACCAAACAGCCTGTCTCCATTGGAAACTGTCCTTCCCTCCATCCTTTCCTCCTCTGCATCATTTTCTTTTTTACTTTCTGTCTGAGTGCCTCATTAGTATTCATCAAGCCATTTAAAAGAGGAAGCAAAACCAAGACATTCTTATTTACGCACTGTTCAGAAAGCTTACCTACAGAGGGGGGTGAAATAACATAGGTGATAAGGCCTCTAGGAAGCTAAAAGTATATAGTGTTAAATGAAATGAAGTTGGAGGAATACGCCAAAGATTGCCAAAGCGGTATTACTCAGCAAGTGAGACAGTAAAAACTGGTTGGTGAAAACACGTATGACGCGGGACTAAAAATACAGCCAGGAAAAACAGGAGCAAACAAGGCTGAAAGAATGAGGGCAGAAGATAAATAGGGAGGGAAACTAAGTCACAGATAGTAAAGGAAGTGCGAAATTAATAAAATAGAATTAAAGTACGAATTCAGACAGAGAAAAATAAAAGGAAGCAAATAAGACTGAAGCTTGGAAGCGAGCAAAAGCCTGAGAGAGGCAGAGTGTAAAAGGTGCTGCGTAGAGCAGTAAGCAGTGCAAATCTGATGCAAGAGTGCCAGCTACAGATAGAACGGGGGATATACTTGTGTGGCCATTATGGCTTCTGCATGATTGGTGGGAAGATCCGGACTGCACCACCGAGAGTGCGGTGGTGGGGGGAGGGCATAGAGCGTGATGTTGCCCCGAGACCAGTAATGGACTGGTCCGCTGGGGGTACTTGAGGAAGGCAGGACTATGTGAATGCGAAAAGCTGAAAGGAAGGGCAGGATCAAGAGGTCATCACAAATGGAGCTGTAGGGACGATAACTGCCACACAGCAGTCACGTGGTCCGGCACCCTGGTTGCTCTGACCGAGAGAGCTTAAAGTGTCTCCACTCGATGAGTGGGAATTCATCAAAAAAAATAATAATAATTTAATCTCTAGGATATTATGTACGTTTAATGTTCAGATTTATACATTATTTAAAGCCCCATTTGTGAATAATATTCTCTTGTCAAAGACAATACAGTAAAATACTTATATTTTCTGCCATTTTTATTGACACACAAGCTATGTTGTGTGAATATACACACACACACACATATATATATATGACTCTGACAGGTGCATTATTGCACCTCAGCTTATGTCAATCTACTTATGTTTAGAACATTTACAAGGCATATGTTTAGAAAAACAATGTTTCTTTTGTCTTTTCTTCGGCATCACATTAGCATTTAAAGCTTGTTGCCATGCAAACTGCATTTAACATGATTTGATTATTTTGAGCAGCCTGCAGGTTGAGGATAATTATGTTTAATGATGGATTTTTTTTTTTTTTTTATAAATCTCATGCAGTTCTGGTAATATTTAAAGACATTTTCTGAGCTTTTTAGACAGACTGTCTGTTGCTTGAAAACAACAAGAAATGGAGAAACCCTAAAATGTGCTTCACTAATTGATGACTAGAAATGTGTGTCTGTGTGTGTATGTGTGTGTGTGTGTGTGTATGTGTGTGTGTGTGTTTTGGGTTTCTTCCCCTTACATCCGCTGTGGTTTTTTGTTTGAAAAGACGCCAGTGTGCCAATAGGAAGAAGAGGTCTGGGAAAGTGCTGCTCTGTCAGTCAATGCAAAGTCAGGGACACAGGATTGACTTGTTGTGATGTCAAATGGAGAGACTCAGTGGGTGCAGAAAATCAGAAACAATGGGTGCAGTCATACGTGCACAGAAATGTTTGACCACAGGGAGACTGGGTGTTCGGCCTGAGAGACAGGCACTGCTTCACGGCTCTGTATTTAACATCAAACATTCCCTGCATCTCCTTCTTTGCTCTAGTTAAAGTAGCCGAGTTGATGACATTGCGAGTAGATTAAGGGAGATGACGAAGAGGGTTTGATGCTAATGCTTTTGATTCTAATGCGCAAAGTGATGCAAATCTCTGCATTCAGAGAGCAGCTGGTGGTCTGATAGGCTGCTGTGGAGGTCAACAGAAAATCAACTTTTCTGGTGTAGATGAGCCCAGAGCCACTGGGGCCGTTGTGCGAGAATTGAGGAACGCCAACAAACACTGGATAGGCACGGTGGTCAGACAGAGCTGCGCGCAAAATTGGCAGACGAGTCGTGGGATTTATTTTTTTCAGCAGGTGAATAACCACTCATGTGTGTTACGCCCTGTGGGATGCATTTATTGCCCCCTTTTGGTGGGTGACAAACATCCCTGTTTTCTCAGCGGCCGGCAAGAATGAAGCCTCACTTTTATGATCCCGTCGAGCGGCTCGGGCCACAGAGTGCAAGCAGTAAATCATGTTCAGTGAGAGCGGCAAACGAGAGGCAGAAACATATGTGAAAAAGGAGGGTGTGGAGGGAGTGCTGCATAGATGGAGGAATAAATACAGAAATACACAAAAGCATTGTGCGCAAAAAGATTGATAAAGGAAAAAAATGTAGCTATTGGTTGTGAATATCACAGCTTTTGTTGAGATTTACAGGCTGAAGAGAAACCATGATCGCCAAGGATACTGTCCTATGAATCAGCCCCCGTTTCACTTACGCACACACAGGCATATAAAAACACACTTACAGGAGACATGGGCATTTGGAGTGGAGAAAGAAAAAAAAAAAAAAAACAGAATGACCTTCAGTGGGAATTATCCAATAAATAACTGGACAGAAATCATCCACAGTTGTATAGGTGGACAGGTTGTAGAAACATTGGCACATGTAGAGACGTGTGCCTCGGGCAGATTATCTGGACACAAGATGGTATAGTTTTTCCAGTTGTTGAGGTTTGGTCGTTCATGATGGAAATAGTATTTAGTTTTCAGCTCTGTGAGGTATTTTTTTTTTCACTTTTCTATAAACATAAAATGATTTGGTTCGATTTTAACCTCTGTATATTCTATTCTTTGTTGAAACAAATCAAATAGATTCATTAGTGAGACTTGAATCACTTCACTCATTTGAAGACAATTAAAACAATAATGTATTTCAAATTCAAATATTTTTAGTTTTGCCAAGCCTTAAAAACATTTTCAATATCTCCACCTTTTAAAGTACAATATCTGTCCATTTCAAAGTACAAAAAAAAAAAAAAAAAAAACAACAGACCACCCTGTCAATTTCTTGTCCATTTTATTACCCAGTACCAGTTAAGGTACTGGGCTTTTGTTTGGATAGTAAACACAATCATTCAAGTGCATACATCAAAAGCTATGGCTTTGTACTGCTTGTTCATTGTATTCTTGAGGTAATATACGATTTGTGATAACAGGCATTAGACTGGACAAGAAATTGAAATTGAAAAAAAAAATAACACAAGGGTGGTCTGATAACAGTCTCTATGAGTGTATGAAGAGGTTAGAGCTGAGTGAGGAGACCCTTATTAATGGCCTACTGCTCGGGAGCCATTGCTTAATACTGACTTTGCCGTTAGCTAGAGGAACATGCACTGGTTTCTCAGAAATATCCTCTCCAGCATTTTTGCACTAATAGAGCGTACTATTTTCATGCTTTAGTTTTTTTGTTTTTGTTTTTAAATCTGTAATGCTACAGTAGCGGCTACATCATTCAGACTTGGTTTTGGTTTGAGGTTTGAGTATCCTTGCCTATGGATCCAAGAAGAAGGTACCGTAAGAACTCTATAATAGCCTGAACAACGTGACTGCAACACTGTTGCATGTGGATTTGAGCACTAGTTGTAGTTAACACATATGTAGCAGTCACATGAGTTATCTACAATTAGTAAAACAGTGGCAGCAGCAACTAGCTTATATCACACAGATAGGTGACATATTAATTGGAGCACAGACTACTCACGAAAATTATAGCTTCATTACAAATGTCTGAATTTTAATTTAATAAACTTTTTCTGAATTAGACATAAATTAATGAGATATATTAAATGCATCATAAGATAGATGTTCAAGATGGAGTTGCCAGGCAAAAGGAGAAGAGAAAGATCTCAGGAGACCAGAGGAGATTGGTGGTTGGTGTAAGAGCAGGAGGCAGGTGATCCACTACGGTGACCCTTGGAATGAACAACCTCAACAAGTTGCTGCTGCTGAAGCCAGGAGATGTTTTTATAATAAAGTAAAGTTGGATATGGCCAAAGTTGATAAAAAAAGGCAAAAAGTTTGTTTTTTTTGCAACCAAGATTCTCAATCCATGTATTACGTAACGTAAGCATTTTATCTGACAAAAAGGTCTTTGAATGAGTGCCAGGGAAAAAAAAAAAAAAAACAGAAATAAACAGTTCCCTGAAAAAGTCAGAATGGAAGAGAGCAGGACAAAGAGTTTAAGTTTAACAACACAGAGGAGAAATAAAGCGACAAATTGACAAGGTGATTGCGAGAGAAAGGTAGCAGCCATTGGACAGATAAAGTGACATGTGTCTGCACTGAGGTAAACTGTTGGGACGGTGTATTTTCACCAAGATGAATGCCGTGATGACAAGAACTGCACTAATGTTACAGATTTGTTGAGGAAAAGGGCCGTCTGGGGAGAAAAGACTGGCACATAAAAGTGTGTGTGGAGATGAAAGCTCCAGACTGTTGCATTGAGCATCTCAGTTAGAAACACCATTATGTTGATATGGCAGAATTATTCAGTGACTGCATCTTAGTGCTGTGTCTGTTAGTTTGGGGTCAGTGGTAATATTTAAGAATCAAACAAAACAATAGCGTTTGACTCTGCTCCACTCCAGAGACTGGTGTGGGAAGCCTTGATGTTTTTTTACAAAGTACATTTGGATATTTAACGGTCTGTTTGATATTATAAAAGTAATTTGAATAAAGTACTACTGCATTTTAGAGGAAATGTACCAAGTTTCCTTTGTCAAGGTAAGGGACAATTTGCCTTCTCTGGAAAGTTTTCTATAAAGCTCAAGTTTCACCAACTAAGTAGATGGTTTATAATCTGCCAAAAATCTGGAAAATTAGTTTGTAATAAGTCCTTGCCCCCATTTTCACCTGTTACACGCAATTGCAGTAGCACAATATAAAGAGCAAGTCATCAGGACACAACATGGAAATAAAGGTTGTGAAGCTGTACAGCTTGATAAGGCTACATTTTCATGTAAAGTAATGTCAATGTATAAAATGTCACTTCAAACCACTGCCAAACACCTGTGTTTATCCCTAGTCCAGTGGTTCTTAACCTTGTTGGAGCTACCTAACCCCACCAGTTTCATGTGCACATTTGCCGAGCCCTACCTTAGTAGGGTGAGTCGGTGTGTCTTGACCTCCGCAGCAGAGGGTTCACTGAACCCCTGTGACCGACTCACTGAATCCCTAGGGTTCAATCGAACCCTGGTTAAGAACCACTGCCCTAGTATCTACTTCCTGTAGCTTCTTCTTGTTCTAGGTCTGACTCATAAGTATCTGGTTGGACCATAGCTGTGGAGCTTATCTCTTCCACTGCTTAAAAAAGTTGCCATGGTTACCGAAAGCCATTCTTAGGTCCCCCAGGGAAAAAGATAGGCGAGAAGATAGATGGACGTAGAGACGCTCATTGTCTCCAATCCTTCATTTTCCTCAACTAAATCACACTGCTTACATTCAATATGGACATCAATGAACAACATCAATTTGCCTTGAAGTCAGACAATTGACACCATTGAGTTCTGATCTCAACCCCCATTGTTTAATGTAAATACAATAGTACTCTGTCCCCAATTTCAATCAAACAGGGTGGTAAGGGAATAAAAATGGATTTAATTTTGTGGCGGATCTAAGGAGACAGGGAGACATTTGTAAACTCTAAGCTGCTTCCTTTTGGTCCCTAAATTGCTACTTCAAATGATCAGGATTGGATTTGAGCATAAAGAAGGAAAGCATTGTAAGAAGATCAGTGATGTTTTGTTTACTTAGTGTGTGGTGCAGTGGGCGCATGTTTTGTATGGAATGTGGGTGGGAGGGATTTCACATTCTTTTGCAAAACACTCATTTGATTATATCATCCATGCTTCAGTCTGTTTCAGTAAGACGGCGCACTCTCTTTCCATGCTACGCGCTGGGGTTAAAACATTCTCCATTTCAAAGAGCTTAAGCAGCTATGACTGGTCCGATGATGCAACCGCTGAAAACACAAACTGATTAGAGCCGAAATCAGCCCAGAAAACAGGCTTCGCTTTTAAATATCAAGCCTCTTAAGTTTGTAGGAAGGAAGAGAAATTACTGAATATTAAGACGTCATTATGTTGAAGTTGGCAGAAAGGAAGGACACAGAGGCCCTGCAGCAACAGAAGCCAAACCAATGTTATTTCCCAAAAACACATCCACAATTAAGCAAACCTTTAGTGTAAGAATGGATGTTGCGTCGTCACGACAAAGGAAAAGTGGCTCGCCGGCATTGACTCACCGCACCGTGGAACATTTATTGTTTTCAGAGTCGTTTAAAAAAGGAGAGCAGACGGATTTAACAAAAGGGTGAATCAAAGGCAATGTGTGGCCTCCGGCTGAATGCGACCTTGTCACATTTAGCTGATGTAATCTTACTGACTCACTAATCAGCTTGTTGCTTGGCTCCTCTCATTGCAGTTGCTTCCTCTTTGCTCATTGACCCTTTAACAATGCACAGACACAGAAAAGCATCCGTTCCCAAACTCGTCCAACTTTGTTTCTCAATGGTTTAAAAAAAATATATATAAGCGTGATCCATACTTTTTCAACTTGATTCGTTTTTATCAGGGGAAGTGTCAAGAAGGAAAAAAATGTGTTATATCTATGTAATAACAGCAAATCACTGGCTGCAGTTCAAGAAGGCAAGCAATTTGGATAGCTTACAGCACCAAGGATAATAAGAGTAAAGCAATGATGATCCAACTGGCTATCACTGTTGTGCTATTCTTACCCCATGTGAATTCCATAGATTTAGACATACAGCGAATGCACAATAGTGTTTGTTGCTGATGAGCATCCTGCCCCGAGAAAGTTTGTTTTTGCTGCACCAAAAGTGTCTCCAACCTCTGTTGTGAATCATAGCTAAGGACACACTCCGAGCGTTAGCATCAGGGACTAGTTCTGCCGCAGAGCAAAGAAAAATATAATAGGAGTCGGTGTTATGAGGGAGATATGAGAAGCACAAGGCCTATGGAGTTACGGCCATAATGGGAGTTTAATACTATGAAGTGGAATGGAGGATGTGACTAAGCTTATGGGACGGGTAAACAGAGGGGATAAGAGTCGGGAAGGGAAATTATCACAAAGAGAGAGAGAGTTGTAGAAGTAGAAGGGAGGTAGAAGAGACTTGGCAAGAGTTCACCCTCCCACTCTGCTGGCAGCACAGAAACAAACTGTTTGCTCACAGCAGTACATGCATCTATTAGTATTGTTCCAGAAAATAATAACTCCCATGTGATTGGTTGTGCATGTGTGTGTGTGTGAATGTATATACTGATTGTGTTTGGTTGTCAAGCTTCAACTGTTTTTTTTTTTTTTTTTTGGCAAACAAGGTGTAACAAGGTGACAAACAATATGAACAAGTAGGAGGAGTATGTATATGCAAATATTTTTCCGTCTGTGGATGTGTCAGACGACGCAGAGCCAACAAGAGGATAGGTTTAGAAAAATGTGACCTGTCGTCGTAAAATGGGAAAGCAAAAAATGTTTTTCCTTCAGGCTACACAGTCAAGGAAAGGTGTTTAAAATTTTACAATCATTACAGAGTTTTATATTTCTAAGACTGTTGGGAAGAGGAAACTAGTGAAACCCCAACAGCGACTATTAATGTTGAGCTGTGTGTGAAATTGTTGGCTGATTCAAATACTTAAAATAACTTTTTGGTTCATGCAGTATGTTGGTTGTTTCTCCGACAAAGTGTTTGATAAATTGATTTAAAGCCTTTCAGGGCTTCATAAAAACTTGATAATATTTGATAAAACCACTGATGCAAGTTTATTGATGGAAATATTAAGCTCACTTTTGTCAGAGAGTCAATGAATTGGACATTCCCTCTGGGAACAAAGTTATACTATGGTGCGTAAAGGTATGTAGACCCCGGGCAGCAAAAACATGGAATTAAGTCTTTTTGCTAACAGTGTCAGAAATACATTTTAAAGTGATTAATGATATAACTAGAGTTACATAAAGTACCAGCTAGCCCAGTCAGTAGAAGTAGTAATTTGATTTACATTCTCTGAGTTTATATTTTAGTGTACAGGTACTAGTTTTAACTTTTGGTCTAGAAGACAACAAATATACCAAATACTTATTGGTTTAATAAGAAAATCTGTCCAATCAGAAAGCTCATCCATAAATGCTATTATTTAATGTACTTTCTGAGGTGTGGGGATCTTACCAGCAGATAAAATAGAATAGCTCTGAGCTCAACATACCAACATGGAGGTTTATTAACTTATTCCCTAGAGATATGATTGCTCTTCTTATGATATAACAACATCGTTTTCATATAAATAGTATGAAAAAATATAAATTTCCCTTTGATATTGTTGGACAAGAGAATTATTTAGTAAAGTGAATAATGAATATAAGACTTATATTTCTTCTAATTTTATACATATTGTTGAATCAAATCAACCAGAAACAGGGTTTTGGTGACATTATGTTGCCCATTAAAGAGTACTTGGACCAATGGCTCCTGTCAAAGACAACTATAGGACGAAGGTGCTAAGGTTTTGTAGAAACTGCAGTTCCCCAGCCAGCCTGCAAACTCCCCCTGTGTAGAGTACAAGCCCTGCAGATTTACCCAGAGACTCTGCCAACACTAGGGGTTTAAAAGAAAGTACAACACATGTCTATAGCTGTCCTGAATACAAGCGGTCTTCATGCGCATGTATACGCTCCCTGAATGTCACACGCCCCCTGCCATTAGATTTATCAGTCTGAATTCAGAGCGGAGAGTTCAATCCCTGATGGTTTTCTGAAAATATTTTTCCCTGCTGTACTTCCCTTTGTCTTTTTCTGGCAAACAGTAAAAAAAAGAGAGGAGGGGGAGTTTCAGAAGGAGATTCCAATCGCCAACACTCACTGAGGTATTCACTTTCTTAGTGGAGGGGGCTTTTTTTTTATTTTTACGTGATGAGAGGCACAGTCAGATGCTGTGATGGAATAAAGGGCCATTATGGCCGGCAAAGGAGAATATTAGAGCTACGTTTATCTTATTTTGGGCTCTATGAAGTGCTTACGTTTTTTAGATCGTAGAAAGGTCCACAGGGAGTTTTAGTCTTGAGAACAAGAACCTAAGAGATACAGCAAAGAGAAAGGAGGAAAAACAAGAAGACTTTGGGAGTTAAAAAATAAAGTAAAGGCATTTGAGAGAACCAGAGCTTTGATGTGAAGCACTCCATGTGATGGATATACAAATATGTAAGTTACATGAGGACAAGGACAGGTGAAGTGGTTCAGAGTGGGTCTCTTACAGCATCTCCAATTCTTCTGACTTCATCTCCATCTCCTGGAGTAACTAAAGGAAACAATGAACACAAAACCATGCAATGACTAAAAGCACTGTATTTGTCAGTACAATGTTATTGCTAGTGATGTAGGAATGGAAGTGATTTTTGTCAATAAAACCATGCAAAATGGCCAGAAATCAGCTCTGAAATTAAACTTAATTATGAGCCTTTTTTGTTGTTATTATATTTGTCCAGATTAATGTAGATTAAGTGGAAGCAGACTTTTAAATGGACAAGAAATAAAAGAAAGTCAGAAGAAACTCAAAGGCCCGCGAGTGTGTGACAAGTGCGTAGCAGGATAATCACGAGCTTTGGAACAGGTGTTTTATCGTCCCGACTTATTTAGTGACTTGATTTAACAGTTGACCTTTCTGTACAGTATCTCAACAGTTGTAGAAAGGTTTGTGTGGGTGACTTTAGTGATGATTTACTCTATATATTGATGCAGTCTCATTAGGGGAATGAATGCATAATATTAATTACATAAATTATTTCCACTTCCTCTCCACACAAGGTCAGGTATTTCTTTTAAAAAATAAAGTTTTTCCTGTGGGAAAAACTGCCTGTTATTTGGGGCTCCTCTCATAGAACAACAGACTGTGGATTGATGGGAGAAATTGATGGATGAAAGTGAAGAATATATAAAATGAATGGCTGCCTTGACAGCTGACGTGTGTGAGACTGCTCCAACAGCCAAGGAACATCCATGTGTAGCAATTACACTGTTGTCAAGGGAACCATTAGCTGAATAGGGAATATTGTGTTTTTGCACTACGCACACACACAATGTAAGCACATCCTCTCCGTGACCCAGACTTAAAGAACATAGAATGAAAGAAGCCGGTGGTAAAACTACTGCAATCGCTTAAAGCAAGACAAAAGAAAACTGCACTGACACAGCGCTTCACTCCATCTATTCTGTCGATGTATTTGACTCAAATGCGGTGGAACACGGCCGCGCGTCCTGTATTTGTCTGTCAAACCTGCCGATACGTCAGACTGTCATTTGACCATCTGCGGAGAGCAGGGTACAATCAATCCCTGCATCAATAAGGCATAAAGCCTCAAGCCATTTCCTCGGGCCATTTCATTGGAGATTCAACTTCCGTACAGTGAAGGACACTCTCGTTCCTGTGCATTATGTAGGTCAAACAGCAAATGGAATGGACTCGGGAGGGAGACATAAGGTTTCCACAACAGTCTTACAGAAAAGGTCACTTTTTTTAAAAAATGTTCTCCCAAAAAGACTGCTGAAGTAAGATACGCACAATTCCTATTTTGTTGATGAACGAGAAAAAAAAGAAACATTGACCAGTGAAAACTTGTGATCGACTGCAATGTCGATGGTTAAGAAAAGACGGTGAAGTGGGGAAAGAAGGAAGGAGAAGAGAGCATTAATAAGAAATTAAGGGGGGGACGCTGCATTGAAAATGAAACTGCCTCATGGGGCGGAACAAGAGTTGAGGGAGGAACCAGCTGCTGTAAGGACTATTAACAAGACTATAGTAGGAGAATAACAACACCAGTTAAAGATGATTGTGGTGATGTTCCTTGTGTTTTTAAGACCCTGAGCTGTCATGGCCCATCACCCAACAATTTGGAATAAGTTATTGCTCTGGTTTTATGTTGATTCCGTCTGTTTCGGAAAATCCCTGTGACTGAAAGTTACATGTGTGGCAATTCATCGCTTCACACCAATTTAATTATAACACAATCAGCATTGATATTAATGAGGTCTCAAAGGAAATGTGACTCAGGGATGCAAGATATTATTGGTTATTACCATGACTGCCATCAGTCTCATATTAGCATAGTAGCTGAAATCAGCTGCTCTGACACAATGTTGTAGGACAGGAGGTTGTTATATTGTTGGAAAAACCACATTTTGAAAACATTATATATAATATAATTATATATTATATTATATATAAGTCGTTATTTATATGAGGTGGTACTGTTTCTGGTCACGACTGACTCGGAAGTGACCAAGAAGCAGTTGGATGGAACTTGAACTTCTATCTGTTTTTGTTTAGTCCTGTAATAACTCCAAGGTGCTGGTAGTGTATGTGAATCTGGAAATCTCTTAATTTCCCCCTCCTTTTTCCCAGTCCTCCAACTTTATCCTTCGGTATCCTGATTACCGTAGAAACGCCATATGGAGTGAGTTGACGGCCACAGAAAAGTGCAACGAAAACACACTAATTAAAATGTTCTCTCAAGACTTTACAAAAACAAGAGCCCAAAATAAAAGAAGCAGTAGGTGAACAATAACGTAAGTAATGGCTCATCTGCTGAGACGACCACTGGCTATGGAGCGCTGTGTTCCCGCTTTATTCCCACACAGTCCACGACTCGATGTGTAGTGGAGCCGTTTCGTGTTTAAGTGATCCTTAAGACGAACACAGCGACAAAGTGGTGAAAATAAAAGTCTTGTCTTGCTGCTTCAATCATTTTAAACACACTCCTGTTGTGTGGCCTTGGGCTCAATAATAACCTAACAATATGTTGTTAGCAAATATACGAGCACTCACACTGACAACACGTCCATTCCACTGGCTTTCTAACAGCAAGTTCAAAAACTTATTGTTGTCAGAAAAGCGGCTTACATTTCATCCACCGAGACAGCTGAGTGAAGTCGAAGAAAAACACCCCAACTTTGTTTGAAGAACAAAAAAAATTTTTAAGTAAGTAAATACCAAATAAAACTAGCATTTAAGGCAGGCCAGGGTAGAGATCTGACAAAAACCCTTACAATTTACGTGAAATATTGAAGTCAAACCTTCTGCTGAATTCCTTCAACTAAATGAACTTTCAGATGGCACTAATAGGTGGGAATAAAAATCAAAAGTTTATCTAGATTTGAATAATATCACCCATCTTTCTACATCTAACAGATGCTAAATTAGCCACTAATCAAATATAAAACCTAACTTTGGCCCAACGGTTAGCCAAGCCTTGATTTAAAGAGTACCTTAATGCACCAGAAACAAATATATTAACATTAAACATTAAATATTAAAAACATTAAATATATTAAATATATTATATTAAACAAATATTTTGTATATATACAAATCAAAAACCTTACGAGTCACATTTTCATAAAATGTCTATATTCAATTAGTGAAAGGGGCTCATAAGCTATTGATATTGAAGTTCTGAATGTTGGATTTATTACTTGTTTGCGCCCCATCCCAATTAAGGGGGTTTATGAGGCCCAACCTGCCGTGAACATTAAAAAGAAGGCCTCCATACTAAAATACATTGAGGCCATAAAGCAGAAAGCAGTTTTTTTTCCTCTTTTTCACATCTTTCCATCTCTATTCCAACCCATCTATCTCTCCATCGCTGTGACGGCGTGAAGGCTTTTATGTGGGTCGCTGTGTTCACCTTCAGGCTATAATTCAAGGTTTTCAAGGAACAAAACAACCAGACTGTGACACTGATAAACACATAAGGAGTCTGGGTCCCCGCCACCTAAAACTGCTTGAAAAAAAAAAAAAAAGCTGAACTCTACCCCTGACACCAATTTGTCAAAAGTAAAACATATCAAAAAAATGACTGTCAACATACAGCAGAAAGAACACTTTAATGTCAGCACACTCTCGTTTTTTTTTAAGGTCAATGCCTAAATTACAAAGCTAATCTCTATTTAATTGCTTACTTGCAGTTATTGTGGTCTTAATACTGCAGCACCTTAAACGATTCAGGCTACCAATCAGCTGTGGGAGTTAAAAAAAAAAATAAATAAAAAAATAGTGAAAAACAACAAAAGGAGGTTCCCAAGGTTATCAGATAAGATACCTGATAATGAATTATTACTTTGATTAAAAGCTGACAACAACTTAAATTGAGATCATATTGAGTATTTTGTAAACCGGTTCACTGCATTGAACCAACTGAGACTGAAAATCTTTAACTTGCACATTTAACATTAGGGAACTTATTGCTTCATGACTGGGATTTCAATGACTGCAATACTATGATGACCTTCTGTAAAAAACCTGAGCATAAACCAAATTTCACATTTTGCAAAATCCATTGAAATTGATGCCACAGGATTCAATGGAGGGGGTTGTTAAGTTATCTACTTTGTGTATTGGCCTAGCAGTGTTAGCAAATAGAGAGATGTGTGACGGTTGACGTATGGCCACGTCCAGCTCAACCATAAATGATATGGAAACATCAAGGTGCTCACTTCACAGGATTGTCACGATTTTTCCTGACTGCTCTGGCCTCGTAGAAGCCATGCTTCCCTCGGAATCTACAACCAAGCTACGCACACAGAGAAATAAGTTCCTTTGAAGACATTAAATATTTTTGATATGGACAAAGTTCAACAGGGCCATGAATGGATGAGGACAGATCCTGGCCATAAAACAGCAGTATTGGATTTGGGACGGCCCTTTGCATTCACAGTTTGTTTAACCACAGTTTGTGGTGATGGTAGTGGCGGTGGTGGAAGTGGGAGAAAAAAGACCCGAGGGGCGGTTCAATGTCCCCACCGTCTGTCTGACCAGGAAACCACAAAATGCATTATTCATCATATGTACTCTCCCTCCCTTAACCTCATTCCCATCCCTCACTCACGCACACATATTCTGTATGGTCGGCCAGCCTAAGAAAGACGGCGGAAATAGAAGGAAAAGAAAGAAATAAACAACCAGAGTGTGAAAATAATCAAAACAGTTTGGTGAAGTTGGGGGTCAGGAAGATGGAGAGCGAGGCTCGGGTCGAGAGTGTGGGATGCAGTACTTGTGTCATCAGCCTGATGCCGAAATAATTCAAGCATGATTGAAAATCAATGCCAAAGTATGGAAGATGTGGAGGAATGTGATGTTGTCCCGCAGCCCTGGAAGGCAAAATAAGACGTGCAAAGGAGGCTCAAATGCATGAAGGATGCATTGTGCATGGCTGCGAGTTTGTGTGTGTGAACAGAATGTTAAATGAATTGATCAGAGTTGCACTGACCACGCTTGTGCACAGGGACAGCAAAGACGCAAAGAACTAAAAAAAAAAAAAAAAAAACCCTTGACAAGTCAATTTATCATCCTGCAATAAAGCAACGGTGATGCAGTGGAAAAAAAACAACAACACCAGGAGAGCAATATCCTTTGAAATAACAAAGGTTTTGGATTTATTAAAATAATTAAAGCAATGACAGAGAGAGCTTATTAAACCTGAGAGATGCAGTGAGGGAGGCAGTGGCAGGGCATCTGTGATGCCTCGCTGGCAACGTGACTCATCAATGCTTCACACAACACAACCTCCTGCAGGTCTGCATGCAGACTTTGCCAACACCCACCCATAGCATCTGAGTATACGCACGGCTCATGTTACAAGGTGAGGTATGTGGGTGCGAGGGACCCGTGGTGAACATGCCGTGAGCACTTGGGAAGATGCCTGGAGCGTGAGGAGCAACATGCATGACGCAAGATGGGCTTAAAGTGACATTGCAGACAGACAGAGGTACGTGGCTGTGTGTGTTTGTCTAGAGCAGGGGTATTCAACTAAAACGCCAAGAGGTCCAGTCAGAAAAAAATTATTCAAATAAAAGGTACATCATGTCCAACTTGCCAGAGTGTTATATGTTGTAGTAGTATTAACATCTTCAAATAAAGCTCTTAACTTAAGAGAAATAAGGTGTAGCAACAGCTTGTATCATTTTTCTTTAACACACCTTGTCAGAACAATCTCAACCACTTTAACAATACAAATCATAACAAATCAACAATTAACAATTAAACACTTTCAGTTTCTTTGAACCCGCTTCCCTTGTCTCCCTTGACTCTCTCTCTGTCCACGTCTTCGTCGGTGGCGCCTTTTTCTCACCCTAACCCTAACCCCTGTTAACTGTCGAGAATGCCGAGAGTTGATTGGCTGAAAAGCACCACGTGGGATAATTTAACCTGTACACGATTGGTCAGTTTATTGGTCGTGAACACTGAAAAAGCTGCGCACCTTAGAACTATCCTGTTCAATTCATCTGCCGTATAAATAGATTATACATCCGGGTCCGTACAGGATTACCCCTGGGTCCGGAAACGGACCGCGGTCCGCCAGTTAGTGACCCCTGGTCTAGAGTGACACTTTCAGGCAAAACAACACAGTAGAGATACTGTACGTTCATGGCACTGGTTAATTTTCTGCATCACAAATGTAAATCCCTCTGTTCCAATTTCACATTGACCACATTTATTGTCAATACCGTCTATAGCAGACGTGGGCAAATATTTAGTCTCCTGCGACACAACAGGTCCTTTTCTTGCCGAGTCAGGAGCAGAGTGCGTGTGGGCATGTGTAAAACTGTGTTAAAAATGACATGTAGAAGTTATGGATAAAGGCTAAAATGTTTTTAGGCACTGAAACATTGCAGGAAAAATGTTGAAGGATAATAATAATATAAATTCAGAATATTTAAATGACTTTTGCAGGCCATGTTATAGAGCCCTACGGGCCACACCCAGTCCCCGGGCCTTAGTTTGCCAAAGTCAAAGGTAAAATATATCAGTATATTGCAACATCTTATGATTCCCTCTATATTTTAATACAAGATTCTTGATCATATTTCCCCATATCCATGGCCACAAGAGGGCACTATTTTACATAAAGAGGTAATAAAGTGAAAAATTAACATTTTAATCTGCATAATACAAGAGAAAACAATTATTTGAAACAACAGATAATAGTAATGTAAACTAATAAACACAACCAAAGTAAAAACGTACATTGGGGAGTTTAAACTACATATAGTTTCTTCTTAGCTTCTGAGGAAACTATTGATGCAAAATCAAACCCTTAAGTAAAAACAGAAGCCCTGTGTTATTTAGCTATCATGTAATTTTTTAAAACATTTGTTTTTCAATTTTGGATAGTAAAATATTAATTATCAAATAATAATAATAAAAAAAAGCTGGTTTGTTTGATGAAATCTTGCATCAACCATTTTGTAGCTTTGAGGCTGTCCTAAAAAAATGTTTTGATTAAAAAAAATGTCATGGCCACAGTGCTTTATTGCAGAACCAAATACATACCTAAAAAAAAATAGATTTGTGCTTGGAGATGAGGAGTTTGATAATCGTTATGAGTAGGCAGCTGCGTCTACAGAACACTAGATAAGAGACCACCCAGACTGAATGAGGTCAATGGGAATGACACTGTGCGTTGGTGGAGGAGTACATCACTTATTATCGTCCATTTAGCCCTCTCTTATCCCTGCTTGATCAAATACCCTGTTTATGCCTCGCGCTCGTTCCCTATTCTTTCCCTCCTTCCTTCCCTTCTTCCTTGCCTGCTGTTTGGTGATCAATTACACGGCAGGAAATCTAAGCGACGGATGTTTCAATCAGAGGATGTTCCCATTTTGGGGAGGGGAGGGTGATGTTTCACAGCTACTTCTTGCAAAACATTTCATCTGTGATGAGAAATTACCTGCATTACAAGTAGATGCTTTTGTTAACTGTCACTTAGCTGTCAGCATTTTTTTTAGGCTTCTCCGTTTAAATTGGTTCTCATTAAACATAGATCACCGCGAGAGCCGGGAATGGATCAAATATTGTTTTACATCTTCAAGTTTCCAACAATCTATAACTTATTATGTCCCTCATCTTGGTGCGTTGTTCCAAAAAAGATATGCTCGTCTCCCTACAGAATGAGATCAGCCTTTAGAGTGTCATAAGTAAAAACAGAGGAAAATTAATAGATTTGCTCAGTGAAAGACAGCGAGAATTGTTATTTTTTAAGCCGATGAAAGACAGGCGGTGAAAGACATAAAAAAAAAAGGAGGAAATAAAAATGTCTACAAAGTGCTTTTCACTGATATGTTTAACCCCCGCACTCCCCACCCTTAGATTTTCAGGCGCCCCTGTTTTGGTTGCACACAGGGAACGGGAGCAGTGTCTGTCAAAGATTACCACGACACAGAGAGGAAAAGCACTGGGGGAGAGAGACCAAGCAGATAAACTCAAAAAGATTTTGGAAAATGGAGGGAGTCATGGAGGGAGAGAAATGTGTAAAGAGAGAGAATCACCATAGTGACATGGAGGGAAAGTGGCGGAGAAAGACAAAGGTGTGTTTTTTTTTGTTTTTTTTCAAGTACAGCAGACACAAAATCGGGTCTGCTCCCCCACTGGATGCCACATTATTTATGCATGTCTGCTGCAGGAGAAATTAAGATGTGGCTGACAGCAGTTTGAAAGAGAGGAAATTGAGAGAGAAGTGCGGAGACGGCAGGTGAGGATGGAGGAGGCCACGTGTCAATCAACGTTTTTTTTATTGGACACAGAAGTAGGGGACACAGAAGAGATTCAAGAGCAAAGGCGTTACAAATATAATTAAAAAAAAAAAAAAAAAGAATATGCAAGGATGACATCCAGTCCTGCCCTCAACCATCAATTTGGACTCACAGACAGAAAAAGGGAACAGTTAAATATAGAGCAGCGAAATGAAAAGTGCCGGGAGAGGGGAGAAAAAAAAAAAAAACAACAACATGACCATTAAGTCAACATGTCATCACATCACCTAAGCCCAAAGTGGCTAGAGATGACTGTAGGGGAAAAATATTTGATGAATGCAAATAAATACACGACCCAAACTCAAATCAAACGTTATTCACAGGAGACCATCTCAGGCGACATCCTCAGAAGGCTGCCGCAATCAGGGGGCCATTCAGAGACGGGTGAACGTCAAAATCTCATGCAAATGAAATCCAATGATCCATATTCATATTGGCACACACCTTAAAGACCCAGTGTTCAGGTGAGCACCTGTTCAGCTCTACGGTGATGGGATTGAACAGAAACCAGTGTTGGATCGAGGGCAGGAACCACTTTTGGCTGCCAATCATACGTTGGCTCTTTAATTCCGCCGCCATCCACACATCTCTCCTCAGAGCCTCCTGTACGTTTTTCGCGCTCACCTCAGTTGCTCAAGTTTCTCCCTGTACAACTCCCTGCTGTTCCACCGCCAGGCATTGTATGACATTAGACTATCATTAGACGCTTTTTTTTTTTCTTCCAGCGAGGTGTGTGCGTGTCTGAGCTGTCACTTTTTTCTCCTCCATCTACCACATCCCATGAACGTCTGAACACTGCCGTTCCTAACTCACTGTTGCATAATGATTCCCGTTTTCTGGTGACATTTTTTTTCAACAGCTCTTATGTGCCAGTGCTAAACACTGCTTTTCACTAGAATGTGTCACTTGAGTGTGTGTGTGTGTGTGTTCATATTAGCCCATAACAGCGGGTCAGTGCAGCCAAACCAGCAGCCCACGCACCAAGCTCAGGACTTGTTATGTAGTTGGGTCCTGCCTGCGAACGCCCACCTACCTGTGACAAAGTTGCTAACATCAGAGCTGAACGGCAGGGGAGAAAATTTGTAAGCAGAGAGTGTGTTTTTGGAGATCACGGGCAGGATAAGAAGTTTTATCAGCAGAAGAGATATGACTGACTTGTCTGCTGAAACATGATAAGAGGAACTTTAATGATCCCACAAAGGAGGAACTGTGTCGACAACATCATATCTGCTCCAAAGGGTTTCCTTTTTCTCCAAGCACATGCCACGATGGGGCTCAAACACAGGACTTTTGACTTGTTATGCAGATGTTTAAAGCACTGTGATATACAGCATGGAATCACAGTATAGAAAGTGCAAACAAAGGCTAGAACTTAACCTCAAATGGAAAACCAGCGCAAAATCACAATGTATGTAAAAACTTAACATGAATTTATCAATGCAAATATCAACTACTTTTATCTCAAATGACTTTCAGAGGAGAATTAACATTATTAAGTCTGAAGATCCAGGCAATTCAATCCAAAAACTAGTTACTTCGAGAGCAACTGGACATAGAAGGGTTTCTTGAAGACGTTTCACCTCTCATCCAAGAGGCTTCTTCAGATCTGAACTGAAGAAGCCTCTTGGATGAGATGTGAAACGTCTTCAAGAAACCTACTATGTCCAGTTGCTCTCAAAGTAACTCATTTTGGGATAACATTATCAAGGTTGTCATTCCTTTGGGAATCGGACCCAGGACTCTCTGCTCTCTGATTCTGATGCAGATGAGCTAACTGCTACACTATAGAACCACAAACTATTTTTCAAAGAGAAAACTTCATATATCTTGTTGAAAGCGTCTCAGCCTCCCTACACATCCAAAAAGTTTTGTTTTTTTTTTTTTAAGGCCAAACTTTTGGTTCCTCTGGGAAACAAACCCAGGACTCCCTCCTCTCTAAGTAGAGGTGCTACATTGCTACAACTTTGGAACTAAAAAATTGCTAAGGATGGAGTAAACAACAAGTTCATATAGAGACAAAAACAAGTGATGGACTATGTCACTTCTATACTTCCATAACTATTAAAGACCAGAGGACAGTGAAGTCGTCCCTAACACACCACAAGTTAAGACCTTCTTTAAAGAGAATAATGTTGAAGACAGTGGGAGTGTGTGGCCTGGATAAGTGGAGGCAGGATTATAGTTGGTCCCATCATGGCTTTGGTCCATTCACTGCCTCTTATAAAACAGAAAAAAAACCTATTAGCATGTGAATGAACAGGCACTCGGTGGATGGAGTTTTCTAAAGCCCAAGAGCACTGATCCACTATCAGGTGAGCTTTCCATAAACTCGGAGCGTGCGGTGGGATGGCGTGTGCATCCGTGTGTGCAGACTTTATGATTGTGTCCATTTTTGTTGGGGTTTCAAAAGGCACCGGCTATACACGCTGTCTTTTAAGCACTGCAGTATTTTCACTCAAACTTATAAATGTTTGTGGTGACCTCCTGTTCTACAACCCAGCCGCCTCATCCATGAATGAACAAGCATTTTGTTCAGAACCAAACAGAAAACCACTTTAGGGAAAAAGGTTTTCTTATAAAAGAATATTTTTTCTTTATGAATGACATATTATCTAGATTTATTTACCTTAAATGTCCAGGCATAATATTTTTAAGAAATGTTGTAACACTTTTTTGAGATCATAATGTATTCAAACAAAGCTATAAATTAAACGTTTTGGAGCACATTGGAGCAGACACAAATACATGCATAAAAAGTTACTACAAAGAAGTAGGTTATCTTTTTTATGGTTTTTATTTAGTAATCTTTGCTAAGCTGGGTAAGCAGTCAGTTGAGGTTGTGCAGGCACAAAGCCACCATTTAAAACCCCCAAATAATTTGAAATATTTTATTATTTAGAAAATAAATTATAAAACCTTTGCAGCATCACTGTGTTCTCTAATCTGGAAATTATTTATGTTAAGGACAATTGCATCTTTCTGATTTCACAGAACTATAACTCCATGTTGTATTTGGATTTTACAAATGTGTGTTTCAATACCAAGAAGAGGCCTATGCTCTATGATTGTTGCATATAGACTTAATATAAAAATCAAGTCATGCATGTCATAATAAAGGAGCACTTTTAATTGCCCACCACATAGTCATATTTTCTGCCAAAAAAAAAAAATAGGAAGTAAAATGACAAAAGCTAATTAAATTATCCACTTGTTTTGTAATCTGGAGGTCGACGCTTTTTTGTCTCTTACGGTGTTGTATGTAACCTTGAGTAATAGGTGTTCAGTGTCAGCACGGTGACCAAACTGGCAGAATGATCATTAGCAATTTTTGTACTGGAATCCAGCACTTCAACATGATGAAAATGATAACAGGGCAGAAAGACTGGCATTAGCACTTACCTCTCTCTGCAGCACCAGCTCTTTGGTGAACAGCATGGCCTCGTCACTGAAAGGTTCGGCCACCTGCATACCTCCAGGCAAATTCCTGGAACTGCGTGGACATTCAATACCTGGAAAAAAGAAAGATTTCAGCATAAAACACAAGTGAAACTTAATTATAACAACAGCAGTGGGTCTCAATAAGAATGTCAAAACATATGAAACCAAATTTGTCACAAGACCTTTGCTGTTTTATGTGAACTAGCTGTTAATTGCAAGATGGATGAAAACCAGAAGATATAGACAGAATGTTATAAAACAAGTGGAGGAATAGTCTTACGCATTTGCCAGCAGAGGGAGCTAAAGCAAGTAAAACATCCCCAAATCAGAAATACAATGAGAGTAGAGTAGAGTAGAATCTTTTTGCATTGTTCTGGCTTTACAATGGCTACCATAAAGTTGTTTTACTCCTGTTGATCTACAGTGTGCATGTACTGGTATTTATATTAGTTGCAGCTAGTTTATTAGAACCTTTGGATCAAGCAACAGTCACAACTCAGGTAAGGACAACATTTTTTACTTGAAACAGCTAAACTAGAAACGGAATAAGAAAAGTAGTAGTCTAGTGGTCTAAAGATAAACTCTAATGTAAAAGAAAATAATACATCATACATTATCTATAAAAAACTGCTGTGGCAAAGTTTCTCTTCCATTAAACAGAGACCTTATTCATGTCTTGCAGGACCTTTTATGTCAGTAGATCTCTAGAGCCATTTCATGAGGTGTACTTAGGACTGAATAAGCCTCAGGGTGCGGATGAAGAAGCAATAGTAGAAATGGATGAAGCATGAGGAAGTGAGGTTTCTCCATTTCCACCTGCTAATTTCCACCTACTACTTAATGCACACGTGTTGTGATAAAAAAGGAAAGGCCTCAAAGGCAAAGCTAAAAAAAAAAAAAAATTATAAGGTGACTAATAGCGCTCTAAAATCTAATTGTGTGTGAATTTCACATGTTTTCACCACAAGCCTATGATGCTGCATGTAGAGTAGTAGCATATCTATTACAGCTAAAACGTGACAAATACTTTGTCAGTCCTTACCAAGATAATGTGACAACAATCTGCAACTAAAAAAAAAGTTTACTCTCAGTTAGTTGGAATTTTACAAAAAAAAAACAATAAAAACTTAGACAAATGTCTTCCAAAGGCACAGTGTTTTCCGTCATGATAAACACCGGCACAACTCCTGTAACATGAGCGTAATTTCTCAGGACAGAACAGCAAGAGATTGTTAAAAGAACCATTCAAACACACTAGTAATAGCTACTGGTAATTTGTGTATAATGAGCCTTATAAAGTAAGCAGTACAATTATTTCCAAGCACGGGGGGTGCAGCTAAATAAAGAAAATGTGTGACTTTCTATTTTGTCTTTTTAGAGAGGAACGATTTCCTTTATGCCTATCTGTCCTGTTTACAAGGACAGGAACAGGAGACCTCAGCATATATTCGCTTTGCCACGGCAGACAAAATGACCGAGGGTAAGGTGAAATGAGGCCATGGGACAATTTGCACCCAAGCATCATGAAGAATTGTTGAGTCAACGGCCTGTGAGACATTAAAGTGTTCGCCGGAAAAGCAGCATTAACATTAAATCCAATCAGATTCATGAAAATCTCTGCTTTCTCACCAAACGTCTCATTGAAGACAATAATGAAAGCAGAAACAACCTCTGCAAAGACGATGACAATCTTACTGATGCGATACTCGGTTTCATTTTATATGGTAAAAGATTCAGGCGTCTACTTCTCACATGATTAGTTGTACCAAATAACAACATGCAAATTAAGCCTCTCTTTAATAAGATTAAGATTAAATTTCATTTTTGTCATTGTGACATTGTGATTCACACCACAGCGCACCACGAAATTTGGCCTCTGCATTTAACCCATCACCAAAGTTAGAGCTTGAGCGGGGACCCAAGTCCGCTTCCTTAACTACTAGACCACCAACTGACATTGGTGTGCTCAATCAAATACACTTTTATTGGTTTAAAAAAAAAAAAAAAGAATTCTCATTGAAACTGGAGTCCTGAAAAATAAAGGCATGGCATGACGGAAAAGTCATTCTATTAGGGGAGGAAGAAGACGTAGGCAATGCGTCTGACCAGAATGTTGAGAGTATTTTCTGCTGTAGTTGCTTTGGTAAAAACATGTTATTTGTTACATTGCTTTGAAATGGAAGAATAGCAGCTAAACCAACTGCAGGTACTAACAAAGGTAGATGAGAACTGTGGCCACCAGGGTCAAACCAGATGCGGAATTCCCACCTTGGAAAAAATTCTGCCTGCACACATTTGTTCTGTCAAAAACAAGTCTGCCCCCTTTGGAGAGAGAATCAAATACAAGTGGACTTCTTTTACGAAAGGAACAAACAACTGCTGATTTTTACTGCCGGAGTCCGTTTAAATCTTTTAAGACAAAAAAAGAAGAGACTAAACCACAAAATAAAAGAAAACAAGGGGCTGTTCTACTGCACACACATATGCGAGGTCCTAAACAAAGTTGGTGTTGTTGAGAGGAGGGTGCATAAGAGTCTGTGCTCAGGTTTGTTTTGTGGTTTAATGAGGAACAAAAGTGCATTACCTCTGCTGCAGCAAAATCTAATATATGGAGAATATGTGTTGTGCGCCTACTACAGAGGATTTCTCTGCCAACAAGACTATGTGTACACAAAACAAACTCAGACCTTTATTAACTCAAGACAACTCCCAAAAACAAAGCTATAAGTACAAATACAATACATTGAATGCAAAAGCACTTGCATAATAAAGCAGGACAGGAAGTTTAATGGGTCAAAAACCACAGCAATCTCACAAATGCAATTTAAACCAATAAAAGTCCATATCCTTAATCAAATCCACACAGAAATCCTCTGTTTAGACTGCATTTTCTGAATTATGTCCACTGACTGTAGCCTCTGCTGTTGCAATTGAAGCCAAAATTTTCAGATCAGTTGAAATGCATAATACAAAGAGAAGAAAAAAAAAAAAACACTCTAAATAAAAACGACTTTATTCAAAGACCACAGTGTTCTCTGGCGCTGCTGCCATGGTGACGACGTCTTTTAAAACTTTTAACATTTAATTTTGAATTTCTAACAAAACTCATTTTTTACAAAGTGACCCAGTGCACTCAGCCCAGTGCTGTGATTTAAATAAGAATTAGGTGAGAAGAGGTGGGAGCAGCCTGGAGTGTTAATACTCTTGTGGAGGACACCTATGATAATTGGGAGAGTGATGGGAGGCCGGAATAGAGAAGGCAAGAGATTTAAGGCAGGTATCGAATTGATCAGTATGCGATTTGAAGTCCAACCCAAAGACTCTCTGTCATCCTCAGAAGATGAGAACTACACAAAATAAAATGATGAGAACTTCTTTTTTGACAAGTTCTCGATTCATATCGCTGAACCAGAAGCCTGAGTCATATCATCTGAGTCCTTTAAACCAACAGCCAGACCTTAACAACTGTGCAAATGACCCCGTCTCCAAGGAGCATCCCAGACTCCCCGCAGAGGAAACCCATTTGAGTGCATCAGTCCATTTTCTTGTATATAATATATACAGTATATACATAAAAAAAATCCATCCAATTATGAAATAAAGATGCATCTGTTAGCTTTGTAAGATTTGTCTTTTTTGGCCATTTCCAAATTCATTCGGTGGTAATTTTACTTTTTTTAAAAAAGAGAAACTAACAGCAAAAAATAGTAGTTTGCAGTGGTTGCCTCTTGCTGCAGGCAAAACTGCACATGAATGGATTAGAAAAAGAAAATCAATTATCATTGAATCAAAAATTCCACAAACCAACACAAACAGACAAAATAGACAATTTCTCAACTATTACATTTAATAAAGCGGCAGATTTCTCTCTCTTTGAGTCCTTATGTCCCATCAGACATTGCTCCTCTCATTTTCCCCCTAAAAAGCAATGGCTGAGATATGGCCCGATGAAGCCCCCATTGGAGGCAATGTAACGTTTTAATCCCTGGCTCCCAGTGAGGCACATGCCTGATGAAATACTGCCTGGCTTCTCGGCTCCAGCGTAGACGCTTGCTGCTCAGACTCGCGGTATTTCACAGTAACGTGGAAGCGTTTGCACTGTCACATTTTTAACCAATACAGCAGGTGCTTACTTTCAGTGCCGTCTAGAATGATATTCAATCTCAGTGACAAAAAAACAAACATTACAGCATCCACCTTTACTAGGCAGTTCCACTTCATAAACAATGCATCATTTTATTATTGCTGAGTAAAAGTACTTCAGCGCTTGAATTTCAATACTAAACCTCTTCTGGAGGCAATGTAAAGGCGAAGGTAATGATCTGCATCATTCTACAACTCACAGATCAACAGATACTTGTCTTGGCATTCAACTATCTCATTGGTTCCCAAAATAGGGAGCTGTCCCCACTATAGGATGTAGATGTGATGGGGAAGCGCTGTAAACAAGTAAGTGGTTAGTATCATATCTTCTGGACAATAAGGCGCAAGACTCTGCAACGATTGATGAATTGTTGGAGAATTGCTGTAGAGAGAAGCCTTGTGGAGTAATACTGCGTTTCCACAGTGTGGGTTGATATACTAGGCTTCAATGTGAGGTGTTATGGTGTTGGTATAAGGATTTTAAAATGGTACCGGATACAATAAGAGGTATCCTTATGAAGCAGATCTCAGAGCTGAGTGACAGCAACCAGACTGACACGGATAATGATGAGACGGAATAGAGAACACTTGATTCCAACTGTTAAACACTGGGGATGAATAATTTGAGAGATTTGAGGAATAAAATGTGAACAGAAAAGGTGAGTGTATTGTTTTTTTTTTTTTTAATTTTATACATTACAACAGAGCAGTGTTGAGTGTTATTCTGATTGATCTGGAAAAGATTCAACTTCAGACCTAAAGTTCTTGTCAGAGCGCTACTGTTAAAAGTGGCTGGTTTGGGGTCTGTTTATAAAGTGTCAGGTCTGGGGGGGTTACAATTGGTATCAGTAAAAGAGTGCGTTGCAGTGAAGCTTAGAAACCACCAACTTGCTCCAAGGCATCTGTTAATTTTGTTTGTTTGTTTGTTGACCCAACAGACTATTTCGTAAACCAAACTGAAGAAAAAGTACTTCAACTTATAACTACCGTGTTGTCCAAGTTCAAGTGCCAATCTTACAATTTATGTTCACACACGCAGCGCACTGAGACAAATGGCGTGCATACTGATCAACGTCCTTAGACATCATCATTAATCACTTCAATGGGCGGACGCCTGCAGTGTCTGGTCGGCTACGTACGTCAGCCATCGGTGTCTACTTTTTAGACCTAATTCACTAATGTTTCATTTTTGACATGCAGCTGGCAGGACACAATTATCACTGCAGTAGTCTTTGGCAAAAAAAAATATATAATTTAAGCTGAGGAGACGTGTAGTTTAAGTGTCAAGACTCAAATAGATTTTCCCTCCACTAGCATTTCACAGAAAATCCGGTGATGGGTGAAAAGATGCAGGTGGGCATCAGGCGGGGAAATGATGGAGGCGGAAAAGTAAATGGTAGGTAGAGGAAGCATTGTGCTGCAAGGGGGAAAGAAAAAAATCCACGGATTGTATAACTATCCCTCTCATCCTCTCAATCCTACACTGCCTCACCATCATCGCGGCACAACTCCCGGCTGTTAGGGCTCATTACCTCGGACAAGAGTTAGACAGAGCTGCATCTACTTCTGCACAGCACCAGGAGAAATGTCTGAGGGTTTTTTTTTTTTTAATGAAGTTGAATTTTTCAGAAAAGAACAGGAAATGCTAGGAACATTGGGGATTTTCCACTTTGATGTTAAATGTTCTTATTTACAGAAAATGTATCAAAACCCATGAGCTTGAAATATGAGGTCTGAAACTAATGGTCCATAGTCCACATTCAGCACACCAATCCATTTCATGGGTAACTTTTTCCTTAATATAAAGTTGTATCAAAGTTTACTTAGTGTTTCTTCCTAATGAGAGGACCAGAAGAACTAGAACTACAGTAAATAGACTTTATTAAATGTCACTGGCAATCCTAAACTAATTTTAGACTGCAAAGTAAAGATAAGAAAATGGTGGACACCCCTATTCATTCATTTACTACCACTTGGGGACAGGGGTGGTGCCAACTCCAGCACTGAAAGGAAGCTGTGGGTTACACCCTGGACAATCTATACATTGGACAACAGAGAAAATAATCACACCAATATCCACATACAGGTAGAATATATGTCCAAATGACCCAAATCCTGTAATTAGTTACTTTTCGTGGATTGCAGGTGACCACAGGAAAAAAAAAAAAGAGTTTAAGTGACCTTCTCAAAAAATACATGTTTGGCCCAGCATTTACTAATAAGCAAGAAAGGACAAAACAGAAATTTCTGCAACTCCTAAATTACATTTATTCTAATGCTGTGTTTGTGCAGCCGTACTCTGATCAGCCTGGATGCCCATCTGCTGCCGACTTATTAGAAATTCAGATTCACATTATCATCCAGTGTCTGTGGCTTTGGCAAAAAACTGTACCAGGCGACACTTTGGAGGAGGGGGGGTTGCAGAGTCATCTACAACACAGATGTTTTTTGGCCCACCCTTTTTCGGATTGTATTCCAGCGACTGAGCACTGAAGACAGTTTTCAACAAAGACTAAAGTAAGGATAGCCAGCTTTGAGAAATTTCTGTGACAAGTGTTCAGTGAAGCCACAGTTTTCTCGTGACCCCAATTCGCTGTGTCACACATTTGTGGTGCACCTTTGCCAGACGGCAGTGAAACTACCCATGCACGGTGGAATCCTACCGTTATTTATTCGCTGCGGCATCGACAAGAGCATATTTCTACGTCTGGAGAACGTCTCCCTCATGAAGTAGCAAACACGAGTTTATGGTCCGGTAACTGAATCGTCTGTGTGCTGGTGCCCGATCTTAGTCAATGTTTAGGCTGAAGATTACGACTTCAGAATGCAGTAAATTTTGTACTAATAAAGTGTTATTATCTTATGTTATTATTCCATAGTCACAAGCAACTTTATGACACGGAAGGCCTTAAATGAGCCTCAATGCTTTCTTGTATCCTCCGGTCATGGTCTCCTCTAATAAATCCAAAGGAGTTTAACTGGTTTACAAGTACCCCAATATGTTGGAACATGACACAGAAAAAAAAACATTCTGTCCATTCTTTCTCTCACATGGGTAAAGGTGAAGGGGCACAGACGCCATGTTGAGTCAACAAATGTCACCCAAATGTTAAATCCCACCAGGCAGCGGCTCATGTGCCTTGTCAACAACCGAGGTTTCATTCTTTCGTCCTGCAGCTGCTCGTCACACTCTTTCGGGCTACTTTTAAAGTACACTTCACCTGCTGTGGCCTTAATCAGAAAGCTCTGAGAGGGTTGTAAAAAGTTACGGGCGCCACGGTTTGGTCCCCGTTAACATTACCAGGCCTTTATGTCCACACACTTCACATCAATTCTGCTTTGGACTTCTCTCAAAGCTCATTCTGCAATTTTATATTTTTTCATCCATCCTCTCACCTCCTCCTTCTACACTTTATTATCATTCTATATCTCTAGTATTGCTTCCTCCTAAATCTCTAACCTGTGCTCAAACCATCATTTTACCCTTAGGATCACCAAAAAAAAAAGTTAGATCTCCACATTTTACTCAACTTGTATACTCAAGTTACAGTACCTCAGACAAGAAGAAGGAAACAAGAAAAAGTTGAAATGTATGGGTGGTGCAGCAGGTGTAGAAGACCCCATTTATTCTTAACTCCTCTGACTCTCTTTTGTTTTGAAGACTGATCTTTATGCATATCAGAAAATAAGTCACAAAAGGAAGGCCACACCCAAAGATGATAAAGCTTTAAGCTATCTTAGCAGAAAAGGAAAATTCTGAAAAAAAAAAATGCACAGCATCCAGCAGACGCTGAGATTTACATCACTTGCATCCAGTGCTACTTGAAACGGATGTTTAACGTTGTGGAACTGCTCTATAAAGAGCCAATATCTACAAATAATTAAATCAGCCTAAGGAAAACTAAAAAGAATGAACTAGGCTACTAGGCTTGCTCAAGCAGTAGTGTCCGTTCAAAATATTTGTCTGCGTTCAGTCAATATTTACCCACAGCACGTTAGAATCACTGAATAAGAGGAGAGTTCATCTAATACAAATCTTTTGAAAGGAATTATGAGGTGATTTGGTGTTAATAGTGATGATTATACTTCACCTTGTAAGCAAATGAGATTGTGTCTCTGTTTTACTGTCATTGTTGAGTGTCATAATGTATAATGGAGGTGTTAGTGTCAATACACCCTGCAAAAAACCCCTCTTAACTAGAAAGCTTTAAGTTAATAGCTGCACAGAAAACAAACACTTGAGAAAATGCTAATTTTTATGACAAAAGCACTGTTCAAGCACTTTGGAATATGAAATCATAAAAGAATACTGAACTGACTATCTCTATTCAATATCTCTGTTCGTAGCCCAAGTCATTATTTCCTGATGTTATGCAATAGGTCAAATCCATTATTTGATTTAGTCATAAATAAAATTTAGGCGTGATGCGTCACATTAAGAAAAGCTGATTTATGTTGTACAACACAAATTAATCTCGATTAATCGTAATTAATGCAAAGTGACTCTGCTTCTAATTAGATTAGACAATGTTTGCCGGCCCTAATACGAACACAATGGGTTCACAACAAGCCCATTTATCACATGTCATTTTAAACACACCCCCTGTGGACAGATGGCTGAATAAAACATTAGAAGATAACTTTGACAGGAAGGAGGACGGAGATAGGGGGCGACACCAAGATTACAGGTGGGCTGGCAATAAGAGAGCCTGTGGACCTTATTTGGTGTATGGATAAGGGTTTTATCATCACTGATCAACAACGGAACTGTGCGGTCATACAACATAGATGCATGCAGACAGTGAGGTCAGGGCCCAGCAGAAATAATGTGTTATCTCCCACAGGTTCTGTCTGTAGAAGGAGAGAGCCAGCTGAGAGCCGGGACAAAACACCTGTGGGGCAACGCACAAGCAGCCTCTTCAAAGAAGGGAGAGCAGAATAATTGGAACAGAAGTCGAAATTAGAGTGGAGAGGAAACAGAATCGTCCGTATCACTCGACACTAATGTAACTTAATGTTAATATTGAAGACGATGCGTGTCAGCCAATTTCCGGGAGATTATTTTGTTTCTTCCAGCGGCAACTTTAATCAAATGTGCGTCAGGAACATCAGTTCCAATATGCATTCTAGAGTTTGCTAATAACCCTTAAACAAATAAAAGCCCATTTGAAAAAGAAGAATACGCAAACAGCATAACACATAACTCATCTCGGGCACAACCCTCTCCTCGCTGAGCAATCTCATTAACAGAAAACCGGCGTTGTAAAGAACCTCCATGGTCCTATACGCTGAGTGCTTATTGGCAAGGGTCACGTCAATACATCGAGCAGCAGACAGCAGTCAAAAAAAAAAAAAAAAAAAAAGATTGTTAATTATGAAAACCATTAGTAAAAATGCCAAGACAATTGGAAGCGAATTACAAAAAATTAACGAATGCACCAACAATTCTGGTGTACATAATTACACCAAGTGTGTTTGTCAGAGAACTATATGGTGGTCGTCCAGCTGGAATGAGAGGAAGTGTTCCGAGAGAGTGAAAGGGACTCAAACAGATCTCCCTTTAGCAACAAAAACAAAGGAGAATCATCAGTGGCGGATGGGGCCGTGCACACTCACCATTCCCATGATCCAGGAGGATGTGCAAATCATTGTCGGCTGCCAAGATACAGTCTCAGTGTTTTTATTACTAGCGCAGACTGTCAACGCAGTGGAGGAGTGGAAATAAATGACTGGACCTGCTATCAAACACTGCGTATTTCATCCCATCTGCATCGTGCCCCACGCCGACCACTGTGGCTTAAAAATAAGACCCAAAATCCACAAATGTTGACCGATGGCAATTAATTTAATTAAACTATCATCATTGCATTTGATTATGTTCTTTGTAATCAAGAGTAAAAATAAAACCCTTTGCATTTCCAATTGAATATATCACATTCAATTTATTTTAAATTACCATTGGGTTAAATTGGATATTCAAGACATGTTTAAAGTCCAGTAAATGTCAAAAAAAAGATCAAATTAGAATATCAGAGCTGAACAAAATCACCACAGACCTAATTATCCAAGTGTAAATATTAGGGATGGAAATGACTCAGACACAGTAGTGAGAGCAGGTTGAGGAATAATGTCAGCATTAACAAGGAACAAGTCTGATGAATTCAACCTGGAATATTTAAGACAGAACACCATGTTACAAGCCCTGCTCCAAGTGCCAGCATCTTTTTCTACACATTAATTAGTGTGACATGCCATTCATTATTTTATTGCTTCCTGTGTAACCGTTTTTTTTTTTTTTTCCCTTATGAAGGGCCTTATTCTTTTTCCTTCACAAAACATTCTTCTCCTTTCAGCTTGCCCCTTTTTCAGGGGTTGCCACAGTGAGTCGAGGTTTTCCATCTCCCTCTGTCCTCCAACTACCTCCATGTCCTTCCTCACTGCATCCATCAATCTCCTCTTTGTCTCCTTACCTGGTAGCTCCATCTCTAGGATCATTCTTCTACTAATGCATCCACTGTCCCTCCTCTGAACATGTCCAAACCATCTCAATCTGTCTTCTCTAGCTTTTTCTCCAAACCTAATTTTCAGGCCCTTTGACTTTATTTACTCTTAACTTACTCTCAACTAGTTCTCAACTAGTTTGTCTTATCAAGAAATAGTTACATTAAAGGCAACTAGACGTAATATGGTTTTGGAAAGCATAACTTTTTTTTAGATAAGATCGCCACAACAACTGAACCTCCACAGAAACATGTTAACTATTACTTTTGAAATCTGTCAATGACCACTTGCGTTTGGAAGTTTTCAATCCACTACAAAAGCTGCTTTCCAGGTCAATGTGCTTGTTATCTAGCAGAAGACAAACAAACAATACAACCTTTGGTTGGATCAGGCAGAGGAAAAAAAAATGACATACTCCTGCTGAATGCCAAACTAAATAACTTCAAATTCAGAGCAGACACCAATTTTTCACGATGTGACCTTCTCACTCACTTCCAAAAAGACAAGAACAAAAACGCATTACGCTTTCACATTTTTTAAAGTTTTATACACTCGTGAGAAACTGCTAAACTACGAGAACTTCAGTCTCCTGCTGTAATGATATGGCTGCAGTTTCCTGGCGTGGAGCCAGGTGTGTGAAGGTCAGGTCAGAGGAGGCGACGGGGACACATGCTCCACCACAACACCGGTGTCGTGAACAGAAACCGGGGGTCTGTTGTTTGTTCAACCCTGCGCCCCTGTGTCAGGTGACTGTTGAGGTCTGTAGCGACTGTTAAGACTCTGACCTCTGAGTCATGGAAGTCACACAGAGTATCATCTCTGTTCTGTTTTGACATCCCGTCACCCAGGTCAGACTGAAGGACTGTTTCCAGGAGACATTTGTACAAAACTGATTCACCAACAGTACAAAGGTGAAATCAGGTATCAATGAGTATTAATGGTTTTAACGTTCTAACACTTCCTCACTTAAATTTCAGTGTTTTTTCAGTTTTGAGATTGTGGATTTTTACATTTGTTAACCCACATTTGGCAAAACACATGCCCTTTTGGTCTTTACCCTGTACCGGACAACCCCTGGAGTTCTCCCACCACACCTATGGCCCCTGGTCATACATATCAATGGCCCCTTGAGCCTTTCTCAGTCGTACACTCTAGTTCGTTTCCTCCCCCAGGCAACCCCCCGCTGTTCTCATCAACATCTATAGTCTCTGGAGACCCTCAACCAGAGTACCTGCTATAGATGTTGCTAGATCCTAGTACAGAACAGCGCCCCGTGGTGGTAACCACAGGCACATGCGTAAACAATATCAATAAAGTGATTGGTCACTGAAGACCCAACCTCCCTTTTCCCCCCATTGAATTCAACATGGGATACCTACCCACAAAGTTAAGAAACCACTCCCCCAGAACAAGTATCAAATTGTAAGTTTTGATATGACGCTTGACCCTTTCACGTTGTTTTATTTGGATTTGGACCACTTTTGTGATCAGGTGACTTTTGTAATTAAACAAATTGACCATTCAGCTTTGTCAATTTCTTCACCTGTACCACCTACTCCTGATTTTTGGTGCTGTGACAATGGATATAGAAGAAACCTCTTTCGACTTGGTGCTATGACCTGGTTTCTTCTTTATTCCCCCTGTATCTTTCACTTCATTGTCAGATCTGACCTGATGTCAACACTGACTGAGTGGCTCTTGCTGAGCTAATGAAAAGCTTTCTTATTAAACATGGGTGACACGGGGGGCAGAGTAACTGGATACAATGACTCTGGATTGGTACTTATTGCATTAAAATGAACAAGTACATCCATTAGGGTGTTGAAATTATTTCTGGAAATAGGTGGGACAGCTATCTGCATGTGAGCAAATCTGACCTAATGACGCAGCCACGATGTGTCCTCAACATTAATTAATTCTATCAATCAGTCTGTGTCTGATTGTGATTGGACCAGACCCCCAAAAATCTATTTTTCAACATTAGACAAAAGCATATATAAAACTAAATATATGTATGAAAAAGGAAAGAGTCGCACTTCAAATGAAACGATAATCAACATTTCCTCAAATACAGGCCTAACAGGACATATGGACTGCAACCCAGCTATTAGGGACCTCTGCTCTATTAGACTGAAGCGACCAAATTAAATAGATGTTGCCTTTTTTACACAATAAGTTAAGATATGAGAGAATTCTGCTGCAGTCATATCTATATCAATGACGGCAGGGATGAGAGATAAACTACCCAATGACAGTGTGACCCAGCTACGGTGCCTAAAAACAGACCTAGAAGTGGGTCAGTAGAGAAACTCTGAATAAAGTGACCCATGATTCAGGAAGTGTAAAAAAAAAAAAGAAAAATTCTACCCACCGCCAAGGAGGAATGTGATGAGGCAGGTTTCTTTGGGCATGTACAGCTTGAGGCGGGAGCCACTGAAGACATATTCGACCACGGCCTCTATCCGTCCGGCTCTTTGTAGGGACGGCAGGAACTGCTTGGCTTTCTGTGTCTCCTATGAACAAAAACAAAAAGAGGGGGGATTTAATGTTATTGCCAAGTGATATATTTGGTCAAATACAGGCTCCGTCAAAATATCACAAGTTGGAAAGAAAACCATCAACAAAAAAGCCAGCCAGATAAAAAAAATTCCAAAATAAATGCAACAGACTAAACATGTTTATCAATCTCTGAATCTGTGGGCTTCTCACAGACGTTTTTAATCCTGGTCTGGAATTAACAATGTCTGTACCACGTTTCAGTGTGTTGTCTGAAAACTAGCGCTGTTAACAATAATTCCCATCTCCCTTATCCTGGCACTTTTTTTTTTGCAAAAAGGGACACCCCTGCCATGTCGGTGTGTCCGGGACAAAATGATAGGCCCAGTGAAATTATGGACATTAAAAGGTGATGGTACTGATGTGGGAAAGTGTCACAAATGACAAAACGAGGACGTACTTCAGGCCTACATATATAGGAACTGAAAGTCAAAAGAGACGCAAGAGAAGACGAGTACTCTGTGGGGGTTACGTCATGACAGAGACAAAAATAGACGCAAAAACATTTGTAATTTGAAAGATCTTATTTGATACTTGTAATTTAACTGCGAGTTTGCTTTCAAATTAACAAACAGAACCAATTTTAGTTGTTCGTGTTCATGTAGGTTAACAGTGACCAGAAGATTATTCTGCTTCTGATTTCATCCTCTCCCTCACTGTTTATTCTGTAACATGATAAATCGTTTGTTATAGATTGAGGATAAATAAATGCCTGACATTGTGTCCAAACAACAATGCTCTGATTGTCTTCCTCTCTGCTTTTTTTTATAGTTTTTATAGTTTATAGTTGACAAATTTCCCCATAGAGTGTGTCATCATTTCAGCCAAGAAAATGTCCGCCTGGTTTTGAAAAAAATGAAAATCTTTGATGTTTTTAACAATGAATTTAAACAGGTTCTTTAAAAGAATGGTGACGGTTATTTTTCTCAGCCATTGACAAAAACAAAACACTCAATTTCAAAAAAGTACTTTGTGAAATTATTCTCCTTTTTCTACTTTAATAAAACATTTCAGAGGTGTGTCACTTTGACACACACCAACATCCTTTACAAACATTAATACCTCTAACCATAGCTAATCCATCAACTGTCGACCAACTGTCTTGAATAAATTGCAAAAAACAAAAAAAAAAAAAAATTTGAATGTAAAAAATATATGAAAATAAGCTATCTAAGAGATGGGGAAAATATGACAGTGACTCAAGCTGCTGTCAGTTTGGTACTGAGACAACGGAAATAAAAACACTTGTGATTCGGGATTTGGATTGCTACCAGTGGTTTTGAATAATATAAGAGAAAGTATAGTAGTAGTTTAAGGGTTATTTGTCACAATTCTTGTTTCTTGTGGGATTTGGCTTTCAACACAAAAAAATATTGCATTGATGGTAAGTGGAAAAAGATCCAAATAACTTACTTCTTTAAATTCTGAACAAATGAACATTAGTTCAAACCATATTCTCTCCCCTATTGTGGAAAGGAGATTGACCCAATCAAAGCTATTGTTTCAAGAGTGTGTGTTTAGAAAACTGTAATCAGGTATTGTGTGGATCCCTAAGGGGAAGGTGCCAATCATCGCAATGGTCGATTAAAACACATAATATGAACAAATTGCTACAATTTTCTCATCTGTAATATCACAAACAAGTAAACAGTGTTGGGGGGTGTGTTCCTCACAACCTCTGTAAATACAGAAGGTTTTCACCTGCATTTTAAACTAAAACCTGAGACTAATTTCAAGGCTCCAGATGAGACCCTCCATCTGCAGCTCACATCATCACTGCCTGGAGAGCCTGTGACATTATGAGTGCAGGGTTTGTGGCTCAGACACACCACCTGAACTCCACCCACCAACGTCCAAAATAGTCCCTCAAGTGGGAGACAACAAAACAGTTTCGCATACACACACAAACAAGTTCCCCGCACCTGCAGTGTGTGGGCTTCGCAATCTAACTCGGAAGGAGGAGAGGCGGAGAAACAGAAAAAAAGGGCCTCTTCACATTTGTGTATTTGAGCTTTAAAGGTATAGGTTGAGTCAAGTGCTCCATCCACTCCCCTTCCTCATCTCCCACGCTGAGTATTTATAAACATATATGTTGTTCATTTGTGTTGAGCAGCCCACTGCATGAACACGATCCCTCCCTGTCAATATTAACCAACAGGCAACAGGAAGGTGACATGTGTATGATTGAGGTGCATTTACGCCTGCACTAGACTGTACTGTCGCACGTGTAGAGAGTGCTCTGTGGGGGAGTAACCAACAGGAGCAGGGGCGAAGAACAGGGACGGTGGGAGGCAGAAGGGGACTGGGGCAAATGTTGCTATTTTGGTCCCTTTTTATAAGAAAGCTCATTACATTAGCCTAACTAAACCACTGGTGCATGCTGGTACTTGCTCATATGCCCAGTGGCTGCGACAAGCGTCCATCCTACTGTGTAGACTGGGCTCCAATGTTGTTTGTTTGGCTGGTTTGGAGAGACTGACATGAATTTAAGAGGGTAAAACTCAAAAATGTAAGTGCGCTTCGTAAAAGCCATAAAGAAAAAAAGTCCTAAGTGCACATGTATTGCTTGAGCAAAAAGACACAACAATTTTGCCCTTCCACCGGGTAACCTCATTTATAGTGGCCTTGTTGCAGGAGGCGGACAGGTGAATCAATCTAAATTTCAATACTTTCCTTTTCTTTCCACAGCAGGGAAAATGCACTGAAACATAATTTTATTTCGTTTGTTCAAAGAAACCCCACAGTTGGACACTGAGGTGTTCTATTGGCAGGTTATATACAGACATAGATTCAGCAGTACTTTATTTCCTGTATTTTCTTATATGGAATTATTTCTGGTATGTTTCTTTACCATATCTTTATCATCCTTTTTTTTTGTTTAACTCAATTTAATACTGAAAAAGTGAGTCTGTGTCATATGACAAGGTTAATTCAAACACCTGAGTGTGGACGGTGCTAATAAAAGGCACACTGAAGGCGAAGCCACACTGTTGTGTACCAAAAACACATGACTCCGCACAATCACGTTAAACATCCTTCAACCCCGACTGGGTCACTGGGACAGTTTTTAATGAGGAAAATGTGTGAAATCTCCAGCTGGATTAAGGGTGTGGCGTATATTGCTTTTTCTCCCCGTTATTAAAGTAAATTAATTATTTAGCACTTACCCCTGCAACTACTCCCAAGTCATTGCTACACATAGGATGTGGTCAATTTAGCTAGTTAAGAGGTTGGGGGTTTATAAGTATAAGATGCACTAAAACTCCTCGAGAGTCATGGGAGTTACAGTCAGCACAACAATTCCCTGCCATAATTATCTTTATAGGGTGCAGTAATTTATCTGTCTTGCTGACACAATAACACATAGGGAGGTAATGTTGATGACAATGTGGAACATCGGAGAGAAGTTATGCACTGTAACTCTATAGTCCCCTTGGTGTTAAGGAGCTTTACTCGTTTGTTCAAATGGGAGCTGATGATACTTTAAGCTGCAACTTTGCCGAGCACCATCGCAGCCACCAAAAGCGTTGGGCCACTCTGAGCCTAAAGAGAAAAAAAAAAAATGCAAGTACAGAAGAGGGAGGTGAGGGGGGGACACCGAGTAATTTAACCAAATGTCCCTCTAGAGGATATAAGTACTACAAGGTGCTAATGTTCCTGAAGATCAGGTTTGGAGTGGTTCACAGTGATGTCACGGACTGTTTAAAATAGATACAAAATGGTGAAGAGGAGAACTGCATGGTGATAACATGGAGGGCTGCTAGTACTGTCTGACATACTGTAGGTCCAACGGGAGCTAGAGTCTGTCCAAGAGTACCAGCATGTCTTACAGTACAAACAAATACTAAAGAGATGAGCCATGTGTTGGCCAGAGTTTAGTTCCAATAATAATTCAGTTCTTCTATTTGACAACTCAAAGAAACTAAACTATGAACTAAATGGGAATTTATATGAGGGTAAATGGTGATGATGAAATGAAGCAATGCATTGGTCAACAATCAGAGCTCATAATGTCATAATCTGGAAAAACAAATAAGTACAAAAGCCAACCAGTTTGTTGTTTAATTTCCGGGTACAGGAACTGTACTGTTTCATGTTAATTTTTAATTAAGAACAGATTGCCATTTTGTGTAAATAAATCTGATATCAACTGAACTGGACAAAACTTAACAAAGGTTAATATGGTTCTACTAATTGAACTGCTTCAAATTTAACAAAAAAAACAAATAAAAATTGTATCAGGCAGCTCCATTGTGGTCACATAATGGAGTGTATGGGCAAAAGCCTGAAAAACCACCTTCTCCTGTTGCTCTGGATGTTGTAAAGTTCAAGAAATAAAAACCTCACTGCACCCACCAAAAAAACACTCCATCATTCAAAAGCTCCTATATCAACTGCTTTCCTAAATTTGATTGGAAACTGACCAAGGTATGGTGAAAATACTCAGCACACAGAAGGTATGGCCTCCCTAAAAGTTAAATTTTTTCTTTCAACATTGGGAAAAAAAATAGTTTTTTTTGGTTTCGCTGCCGTCCTAAAGGAACCCAGCTGTTTTATTGAGACATCCGTAAGTTTTCTCCGGCCGCCAAATTGGGGATATTTGTATTAAAACTAAAAGAGAAAAATTGTGTGCCCATTTTCAGGAGTCGGGCAAGGATGCAGTGATTGTAGCTCTGCATCAGTCTTGTTGTTGTCTGTTGCTGCTTTGGCCCTAATAAAAACAACTTTTTATATCCCGCCTGGCTTTAACAGATTTAAGGTTTGAAGGAGAAGTATTATCACGAGAGACTTTGAAACTGAGAAAAGGTTTGAAAAACACGTTTTTTTTTTCCATTTTCATCATTTTAATGTTTCTGTTCAACATACAGTATAAAAAGGTTAAATCAATGTGCACCAGTCGCCCATTAGGTTTCTCAGAGATTTTCCCTGCTCTCATGTTCATTTTAAGTACGCAAATCAGGTACATTAGCCGAATTATGCTTCCGTCCACCCCGGGGTTCATATTAACCAGCTAGGACCAGACACCACTGATGGTTTTATTAATGGAGCTGAATATTTTTAGGGAACCCTTAGTGTTGTATAAAAAGATTTAGGAAAAGGGTGCTCTTGACTTATGAGGAGAACTAAATATCATTTGCAGTGCTGATAAAGATGGGGTTTGGGATATTTTTTTGTAACTTTTTTATGATCATAATCCAAAAATGTTTAGCTTAAATATTTTTGTGCTGAGACTTTGACAGAGAACAAAGTAAATTATAACACAGACCTGACGCTACAGTTCAATTTCAAATAGAATTGTCTTTCCACTAATAATGTGTTGCGTTCTGTGTAAAATACCTGTTTCTTACAAACAAATAAAGATAAAGACCATAAGCATCAGGACAAACTATTCTTATTTCTAACCCTTAAACTCAAAATAATAATAATACAAAGTAAATTCAGCTGCTCACTATTAGTTACACACATTACCTTGCAAAAGTTAGAAATATTTAGGTGCCTCACAAAAGGCCAATACATCATATATATATAAATTTGTAATAGGTATGTTTCAAATACACAATAAAAACAAAGACTATACCAGTACAATAATACTAATAATAATAATTATCGTCAAGGTGCATTTCTTTTTTGCTATAAGAGCAATAACACAGTTATTGACATCTGAAAGTTTAGTTTCTAACCCGTTTAAACAAAAACATAAATCTCTCCTGTTCAGAAATAGGATAGAATGAGACGAAGAAACAATAGGCTACCTGTCAGGACTTGTACGCCGTTTATGACATCACGCAACATGAGAGGTTGAAGCGGCAGAGTTGCATTGTAAATAATAGATTTCAGATTACTCTACATCAATTTATATTGGATCTGAGGGCAACACCGATGCATCAGAAAAACAGTATTTCCTTCCACTCCTATTCCCCAATGACACAACAGTAAAACAAACGCCGGTGTATTATCTATTCATATGGCATAACTGGAGAGTCTTTTAATCCTATTTACTGTAAAAGGCATACATACCCCAGAGATGTCTGCCACTCTGTGGATGGGAACCTCTTTCTTGCTGTGCAGGCCTTTCCCGTTCTTGATGGCACTTAAGTCAGGAAAAAAAAGAAAAGAAAAAAAAAAAAAAACACAAAAAGGCAAATTACTTAGCAGCTTGAGAACAATTGCAGCACGTCCAGTAAGTGCAGGACTTAAGGATAAAAGATCGGGATAAAAAAGCCCCTCAAATAACAATAGCAGCAGGAGGAGCCACTGTTGCATCCAAAAGGCATGGACTTCCTGTTTCCCTTGTTCTTATAACTAAATAATCTTAAGAGTTTGTGATTTAAGAAAAAGTGGCAAATGGTGGTGTAAGAATGTCATCCGGAGAGAAATCATCATTATGGAGGGTTGAGGGGGAGAACGGAGGCATGCGTCGCCTCTTTTAGAGTCGGCTTGGGGTTTTTTAGCATGATGACTGGTTCTGAAGACTGCCGCTGTATAAAGCCTCGAGGGCCAAATGAGATGAAGACCAGAATATCGTTGGCTGCTGAGCGGAATCATGCCACCTCCGGTTTACTGGGATGCACGGGCCATTGCTTCAAAGATAGCATGTACATTTATAAAAGCATGTGTGTGTATATGTGTGTATAAAACAGCCAGGAGGAGGTTCCATGAGAGCTGCAGGCCATTGCTCATGTGCAGAGGGAACTAAAAATAAAGCTAATGCTACAGAGAACAACCTCTCATCAACTTTAATAAGACCCAACCAGGGATGGAGGGAGAGAGAGAGAGGGGAGGAGAAGAGAGTGACCAAAAAAAAGGGAACATTGACAAACAAAGGGCTGGAGAAGACCAAGGCCAGAGAAGGACAAAACTGAATAGAGCAGGAATAAGGACAAAATATGCACAGAAAAAAAAAAAGTGAGGAAGATGGAGAAACTGAGAAAGAAGAGCAGGCGAGTAGGCAGCGTAGAGGAAGAGACTGTGCTGTGTATAAAAAAAGAAAAAAAAAAAAAGAATAGACAGCAGTGGCTGCATCTGCTCTACCTGTAGCCAGCAGATCTTAATCTATGACAGAGTAATAAAGCAGGCACTAAATCTCTCCACTGCACCGCCATGTAATTATATTCATAGGGTCTGTGTAAAGAGAGCGTCTGATTTAGCATCCAGCAGTGGGGAAAGTGGGAGGTGGGTGGATGTGGGTGTGTGTGTGTGTGTGTGTGTGTGTGTGTGGGCATGTATGTTAAGATTCAAAAAAATAAATAAAAAAAAAAGGAACCAATGCATGAATTAGTGAATGTGACAGCAAGGACACAATTCCAGGAGAAAATGTACTTTAACAGGCTGCGATGTTTTCCCTGTGTCACGTTGAATGGAGCAAATGTACAAGACATTTTGAAAAGAAAACGCTCAAGGTCAGATATATACTGTATCTTCTTCTCTTTTTCTGAGCAATAAAAAAAAACAAGGTTATTCACAGTTAAAACTAAAATCTTTGCCTAAATTCATGCCTGTTTCAAAAATAGGTTGGTACAACGTGAGGTGCTAGGGCCATTTGTGTACCCTGCTTTAAGGTCAAAGACAATTGCTGATTTTGTGTTAAATAAAACATTTGGTGTGTGAATATTTATGACATTTCTAATACACCCCTGAGCTCAATTTTCTTTACTTTGTGCTAACCCTGATTTTATCATTTCACTGTTTACTGAAATTTGCTTCAAAATATAAAAAAACTTTTATTAAGTACTGTGAAATAGGCAGTTGTAAACATATGTATCTGTAAAATGTATCTGTATTTGTTCTAAGGGTTTACAGTATACTATATTCGTATTAGTATATATATATATACTATAAAGCACAGTTTGCCCCCCCCCCGTCTTTGCTCTTAACAATTCCAGCAGTGCACCTGCATCACACAGCACATCATTGCCGTCTGTGGACCACCTTAAATGTAAGCACGCTAATTAAAAACTAATTACAAGAAACTTTTCTGCAATGTGGCCTGCTTTCTTTAAGTTAATTTGCTCCTTTTGTTCGGGCTTTTCCATCTTAGCTTTGGCTGTGTTTTGATTATTTATTGGAGTCATATGGCAAATGGTCTTTTTGGTAATGTAATTGCTAACTTTAACTTGTTTTATGGCTTTTATTTACAGATTTATGCTAAGCAGGTTAACTCTGGTCTACCTTTTTATGACTGTAGCATCTTTTTTTTTATTAGTTTCTCCATTTTAAACACTCAAAAAGGGCTAATGTTGTAAACAACACAAATTAACCTATTTTATGCCACTTAAAAGTCTTGAGTATCAAAGAAGAAGCAGAGGGGCCTCGGGTGCTTCCACATAATCCACTCAAAAACCACGTAACATTGAACAGATTAAGGTATAGTATGGACATGCTTCAGGATTAAATTTAAGAAATTGTAGGAAATTATAAATATAGTGAGAACAGGGTTTGGTGATGTCATTATTAAAGGGCCGGGTGTGAAATTGTGCATCATCATCATCTTGTGCCCCGTTTCCTCACCGAGCCTCTGCAGCGAGCAGTTCGTCATAGTGGGAGGAGCGCTGGTCGTCATCCTGTCTGTATCTGATCACCGTCGCGAGGCCTTTGCTGACCAGAGCCTCTGCGATGTTACTGTAGAAAGAGGGAGAAGAGGAGATTACCTTAATAACTGCAGTAAGCAAACCCTCCCCCCTTCCTGCTTCCCTCCCTCCTTCCCCCCCAGCCCCTGAACAAATTCTCAGTGAGCTGGCTCAACAAAAAGAAAATATGGATGTGGAGGTTTCCCAGGGTGGCTTTGCTGAAGGACAAAGGTCAGAGATATGTTGACTTTGCACACTTGAACTGCCTCCTCGATGCTGATGTACAGAAGAAGATGAAGGATTGAATGAGGGTATTACTGAACTGACTGGCCACTTCACAACTACATCTAGTCTGGATCCTGTTAGCTCAGTGATAGAAGTGCATCTTTTACAGCATGCGTTTCACAAATCAATGGAAACATTTCTGAATGACCAACTGAGATGAGCTACATCACCAGCGTGGCACAGAGGTCTCCTTTTAGAAATAATATAAAATAAAAGTCCATCATTTCATAATAAAAGCAATGATAATAATAATAGTGTTTGATGTCTGTTTCGAAATCCAGTTGGAGGATAGACTGGATGGTCAAATTCTGCCAGTGGCTGCCAATTGATTACCTCTACCAGACGGAAGAAAATCTGGGCCAAATTAGAGATTGGTACAGAGCAGCTGACACACAGAGACGGAAGCAATAATGAATGGACATGAATCTGTAATGCAAATCATCACCTTGGGTTTCCGGTATTTTTTACTCAGTTTTTGTACATACTACACCCATGTTGTTATTTTCAGAGACATTTACCATTGACACTATGGTTCAACAAAAAAACACTAGAACCCCTTTCTGACTGAAACCACAAAATAAATATATAAAGTGATGATCTGTTATGAGTTGAGATACAAATATGACTGAATGGTAGAGTCATATAATGGGTTTACCTTTTTCCCTTTGCAAATACTTTTTTCTTATGTCTGCAATCACTTCCAGAATGAGAAGAAGCTGAAAATGTTCAACTTTTTTTTCCCCCTCTTTCTCATTTTCCATGTTTTCTATCCCTGATAAGTCTAACTTATTTTTTTTTTTTCAAAGTCCCCCAGGACACTGGACATGTCATAACTGTGGTCTTCCTTTGTACACTCACACTGTGTATCTTTTAATACTGGCGTTCTTTTTTTTTTAAGTCCCGTGCGAAAAATTGTTCCTAAAACTTAACACAGAGGTTGCTATGCATAAAGGAGTCATAAATAAAGACTAACATTAAGTGCTTTTAGCCTTATCTAAGGCTTCACATAGAGAAAACATAGGGAAAGATGAGCATTGTAGGGAGAAGGTAGAAGGCAGAAGTATAACCACAATATTACGATTATATAAGTTGTCCACGCTGATAAAATCATACCCTTTTTTACACTTTAAATATCTTTTTATTATTTTTTCTTATTAAATCTGTTTCTCCATCACATGGCCTCAATGAGTGATATAGAGCTTGAGAAAACTTTTAAGCAGATGAAGGAAAGTTATGGTTAAAATAAGGCAATAGGCCGGGTCACAGAGGCCTAATGGTGTCACACTGAACGTCTGTGCCGCCTCGTTCACTGCTATAAAGGGACACAAACCCATCTGTTATCTGTGTTGGAGTTGGCTGTTGAGGGGTTGGGTCCTGAACCCTGTGTCAAAATGTATACCAGAAACATTGACACTGACAGATAGAAATGTAATGTTGTCTTGCACTGTAACAGATGGAAAAATAACTCCAGAAAGTTCTACTTTTTTTTTTTGTTTGTTTTTTTTGGATGTGACTGAATGTTTTTGCCCTCGACGTAAGATGTCGCAGAGCTTTCTTTATTCTGCGCTTATTAAATTTAAAACTTGAAGTAGTCAATGTGTGGATCTGATTAAAACCACATTCTCGCTCCTTCAAAGCAGTGTCTGCATAGATACATAATTGCTTGCACCTGAAGAAACCTCGGGGAAATTCAAATACAACAGATCATGTTGAGGTTACACGGTGATGAATGAGAAAACAACGGTTTCTTTAGAATTTACCATAGACTGTTTTTATGTTTTATCTGCCTTGAAGTTGTGTCTGTGATGGAACTAATGACTTCAAACAACAGTAAAGATTGAGTTGAATTAATATAAAGAAGTGTCCCTGAGTAAACCTGAACTGCATCCACATCAGGACATGAAAAGAATTTCAGAACATAAAGATATGAAATTGACAGCCAGTCCTTACATGCCGCCAATGGTTACTGTAGCACAGGTGCGTTCCGCGAAGGCTGGTGTTCCTTCTCCGGGGCCAGTTGCTGCTCTGATGTAGTCCACTGTCACGTTGACCTACAGTCAAAACAGAAAAATCTCAGGTCACACAATTCAAATTGAAAACAAAAATTAGTTTTCAACTGGCTAAAAGTGAGCATTATTTTAAGTTAAATGTTGACTACCTATATGGCTATATATTTGGCTATTCTATTGATCTTTTACAAACACGTCAATCTAACTTATATTTTATTGTGAAAGAACTGACATCTGGCTATATCTTTCATTTAAAAATACATTGCCTTTCATTGTAGACATTTTTTTCTGATACTTGCACACTTGTGTTCAAATCTACTCTACCTCACAACATTAAATTAAAACAGTAAATTTCAACCTTCACAGAGAAGCACTGCCAAAAACACCAGCATAATGCATTCCTTTGCTTTGGCCCGAATTGTGTTGTCTGAGAAAGTACAATTCAGTTATGCAAGAGAAGCAGATAATACCAAGCATTAGCCTCAGCCTAAACTTTTTCAGAATGACTCTGAAGATGGATCGTGTCCTGTTTTCTTTCAGCAACTTTGTCTGCAACTGCGTTTCACTTCTCTGCATCCTTGTCTGTAGATAGCTACTTTCATTTTTTCCAAGACACAGCCGACACTATTGTATCTCAAAATTAGACGGTGTCACTGAATAAATAATCAATGAATGAATCAATAATCCAACAAATAGTAAAACGATTCTATAAACCACTGGGCACATCATGGCATCTGATTTACCTACTTAAGCTGTAGGTACATCAGTACTTTTTATAGTATATATATACTATTGTATAGTATAGTAATATTGTTCATATTATGAAAATAAAACTGTTTTGATCAATGGCTGTGCACATCCTAGAATCCTGTGGATTGTGGATGGATGAGGAACAATGTGAAAACAGGAACATGTTGTAAAAGAATCTCTGAATAAGTGCAGGACACCAACAGTTCTTAGTGGGAGATTTAAATGCATTAATTGAGCAGCGAGCAGGACACTGTGAGCTGTGGAACCACAACACCAGTTCTCCCCCATTATGCGGGGCAATGACAGATTATAAACTTTGACCAAGCGATGTTAGATTAGAGGAGTTCCGAGCCCATTCTCCACGGGCCATCTAACAGATCTCCTGATAAGGCCCGGCTATCTGTGAGAAGCCTCCAGAGAAGAGCAGGATGGAGGAGGAAGAGGCAGCAGATGGATTAGAAAGTAGAGGAGTGATAAGAACAAGGACGAGGAAAAGGACAGGACAAGAGGGTGACAGAGGTGCTTCTGCTGCCCTGGTGTCAGAAAGAGATATGGGTAATTCTGCTTACATAAAGTGCATTCATTTTCTTGCATGTTGCACATTTTAAAAAGTTAGGTTAACTTTTCAACAAAAAAGTAAGAAACTTTTAAGGATTTCTCATGGAGATAAAAAATGAAATTATTTGCACTTGAATGTCAATATGCAAATATATACACATACTTGTATATATACATACATATGCATATATACACAATAGTGTATGCATATATCTATATATCTATGTAGATATATACATATAGAAATATATATGTATAAAGAGACAGATAGCTACACATATATATGTATGTAGACATATATAGTATATATAGAATACATTTTATAGTATTAGTGAAGATAATACAAACATACATAACAACATTCAAACATATGCACATACTGTACATATATGTATGCACGTTTATATACATATGTATTGTACGTGTATGTATACTGTATGTACATATATGTACCTAGAATAGTCCTTTATTGTCATTGTACAGTGTGTGTGTCTGGGGGGGGCAATTATACTAAGAGATAACTTAAATGTTAAAATTATCTTGTGTATCTAAAGTCTTAAATGTAAAAGGATTATATTCAGGACTTATATATTCAAGATTATATACAATACTTGTACAAGATAATTTAGCAAAATTACTCCTTATTTAATAGCTTCTGACAATTTAACAGCTGCACGTTTGACTTCAGCTTCAGGCTAACCCTTCAACTAGGTTGTGTCTATTCAGATTCCGTTTCAGCTATTTTCATTTAATTGCTTTTTTTTTTTTACTTTACAATGGCAAACTCTACACCATTGCCAGGTGTCAACCCTTCCTCAAACCCCAATGGATGATTGGGAGACAAGCACATCGCTCAAACAGCCGTTTGTCAGAAAAGTGCAGTTACAATTTTATAAGCAGTTCAATCAAAACTTTATAACCTTGAAAAGGCAAAAATTTAAATGCAAGCACTAAAGCGGTTTAAGCAGCCACTCAGAAGCTGATAAACGTTATGTAAAACCAAAGATGATGTGTTTATATGTAACGGAGCATGAAAGGCCTCCCGCTTGCTTAATATTTTAGTTCCTTTTGAGAGGCAACGTTTTAAACAAACAAGCTGTAGTGGCGTGTGACCGACAGTAATCACGGCCCAGCACGGACTCCAACGGGAGTGATTTTCTTCCAAGAGGCGCTGTCAAACTCTTGGTATGCTGATAAAGTGTAGGAGGCGCTAATGTTTACGGAGTGACATAAGTAGACGGCACCTGCACACTTTAACCTAATCCATTCAGCTTTCACAGGTGATCTGGATCATTCTCAAAAGCTGTGCCGCAGATTATTTCGCAATCAAAGAAGACGGCGGAAATGTACACAACTGCAGCTGAGGAATATTTGAACAGAAAGTGTGTGACTAAGATGTGAGGCTTTCAGATGGAGCTCATCAAAATACTCCTTAATAAAAATATTAATAATTCAATCTGTGAGTTTGAGTTTGAGAGGGAGATAATCACCAATTTTTATAGTTCAGATCTACCTGTTTAAACTAGACTGGGAATTGGTTTGAATATTATAGATTTTATTCAGAGGACAAATGAATGCATGAGGTGAAGGTTTTCAGGGCTCAGATGTCCGCTGGTGCCAGTCAATTCATGTAATACCTACAAGAAAAACATTGCACTGAGAGTATTGTGTATTACTTACTGTTTCATAATACACATACGAATGACTTTGGTAGTTGTAGTTGTAGCTGTACAAAATCAGGATTCCCTAAACACCTAGCCCAGGAAAATGTTCCAGCCCATAGACCTAATACATCTGGCCCGTGACCAGTCTAGCACTGTTTTCTCATTCAATTCGGAATCGAATACCGAAGTAGGTAATTCGGGATTCGATCCTGTATTAACTAATCCACATGCGATTCACTTTGCATTCACATTCAGTTTAATTTGGTATTCGCTGCGCATTCAATACCCGCTTTGCATTCACACACAATAAGGGAGCAAGTGTGCATTAGTCTAACCATGGTCCAGTTTCAATTTGATCCCATGGTTATATAACAAGATCTTGTTAATATGCGGTTTTGACCATGAATTCTGTCAACAAACGCACGTGCAATTTTGAGAAAGAAATGGAGCAGGTTAAAGAAAGATCAAGGCGACGTATGAAAGCGATGAGAAGGAGACACAAAGAACGAATGAAAAAGATAAGGAGAGAAGTGTTTTGCAATCCTGTTGTGTTCACACACACATGCGGGGAGCGACAACCGCTTTACTATTTATTGCTTGACACCCATATTAGTTAATTCGTTATCGAAACCCCCGACTAGAGGTGGATTAGTTAATGCGCATTAGTTGAGGAGCAAATGCGCGTTAGTTTGTAATGTGAACGCAAGCCGGGAGGGAAACTGGTTTCGCGACGCAGCGAATACCGAATTAAGTGCCAGTGTGAAAACGGTATATTAGACAAGATGTGGGAAGAACCTCTGCTTCAACCATAGTGGTTTCTGATCTAAAAATATGTCCTCCTATCTTTGGTCTAACTAAACATCCACCACTGACATGAGCCGGGTGTGAAGCAACAAGACCTAGAGCTAAAAAAGCTTAGTGTGAAGAAGAAGTGAGCAGAGAGAAATACAGAGAAGTGGGACCGCTGTGTGGATTCTAGGCAATGGGGTTTGATGACGCTCTGAGCTTCACCGTCTTCCTAAATGCACACACCTCCAGTTTCCAAAATTCCAGCTCACAGTATTCACGGTGAGTGCGCACTCCCTCGCGTTTGCAGAGAAGAGTGGAAAGTCGGCGCAAACGGTACGACACGAGCAGCTGCGTAACAGGAGCCACTTTTGAGAATGTAGGATAATCCGAATGTGCTCAACCCTGATAAGTGGCTTAATGCAACGTTTCCGTTGGACTGTTCTCTTTTCTGCTCAGGCTGAGACCCCAGCGCACAAGAAGCACTACTTATAAAGTTAGCCAAATCGAGCTTTTTGGGATTATGTCACCATGCGAGTGCTGTCATTCCACTGAGGGAAGGGACATGTATATGAGACAAGACAGAAAAGGGCTGGGATGACAGAGTGAGAGGAGAAAAGAAAAATGCTTTCGAGCATATTTAGACTGTGGTGACGGTTAAGAGGATTTGTAGGCAGTAGAATAAACATATTGATAATGAGGCAGCTGTTCCAAAAACAAAAACAATTACTTTTTTTTTTTTCTTCAATATTGTCATACAGCGCAATAGTATTTCAGTTGGTAACTGGAATCACAATTGTTCTTAATATTTAGGATCTCAAATTCATATTCAATATTAACATTTTGGCCAATAAATACTTTATCACTCATTGAATTATCAATAGTTGCTGCATATATGGTGCCATTAAAGTAACTGGATTCAAGTAAGCAAAACTAACAATTTTACCAACACCAAAATTACATAGATTACTTAAACTTTAAAACCTAATTAGTCCTCAATAAAATTCCTATATATTTATTTAAAAAAGATATAAAAAAATATATAAAAAAGAATATTTGTATGATATAAGAACAGAAAGTTGTTACTATTTATCTTGAAGCTTCACACCTTCTAAAACCGGGGTCTAAAACTCGCACCCCGTGGGACATTTGCGGCCCGTGGAACGATATTTTCCGGCCTCCACCTCAATGTGAAAGTTGAATGTTTGCATGGCCCACAAGATTTATTAACTATTCACATTCATCCACTGCAGTGTTGATCAAAAAAATAATATAACTGTAATGATATGACCTTTACATCATCACGGTAAACGTATTTTCACTGACTGATTTACTGTTCTGTATTACAGTATAGCATTGTGGGCTTAACCAGTAAAGTTAAGTAAGTGGTGGTGGTAAAATTTATATTTTATAGATTTGTTCTCCATATTTTTATAGTAAATCCTATAGTTCTCAAAATCCTGATCCACAGACTCCTTCTCCTATAAATTAAAGGGAACATGTAACTAATGTTGAGCTCAAGGTCAGTTGCCAACTCTTTTTTGCACCATTGCTGCTAAATATTTAAAAAAAAAATCTTTAAAACATGTCACGCATTGAAAAAAAAATGTTCAGCTGTAAAAAAATGAATCTTAAGAAATCAAAGACTCCCTTCAATGCCGCGACTGTCCCCTAGGCCAAACTTTGGACATGGCTTCTGTAAAGTCTTTCTTCAAAAAGAACGCAACGAGAACTGCAACAGTTTCTTCTCACATCAGAGGATAACTGAGTCTGTGCACGCCAAAGTCTGAGGGAATCCTTTGAATATGCAGATTAGATATGCCGTATAAAAGATCAGAAGCAGCCTACTCATTTTATAGGTGTAAGAATGGAGAGGGTTTTATAGTAAAAAAAAAAAAAAGCTTTTGACGTAGCTTTTCTTCACCTTAAATCAGAGAGGTGACATTAAGGCTTTGAGCTCCAGCACAAAATACTGAGAGTCATGCTTAATCACACAGGAAGGTGAGTCAGGAGGTTTTATGAGCCTTATTTTTTTCTTTTTTTTTCTCTTTACGAGAATCTTGTCAACAGGGAACATACCCGTAGGTCAATCTGATAACTTAACCTTGAGGCCACAGGAGTATGATTAGCTTTGGAGGATGCACAGATACACCTCTGGTGATGAGAAGATAAATCAGAAGTCACATCTCGACAAGTGTATCCAGCAATCGTCCTCTTACTTTCAAGAAAGATCAGATCTTTTAAATCCGACAGGGTCAGGGCCCAATTGGCAAGATCCTTAAATTACCAAGCCCCTTTCAATTTTCAATTCATTATAATCAATTGAAAACAGTCAATTGTAAGCAAATACAAATTCAGTCTGGGTAAGTAGTAAGCAAAGTAAAACAGAAGTCCAACCAGTAAAACACTCCTTCTCTTGGATCACTCCATGGTTGTATTTTCTTCCCGTCAATGCATGTCAAGACAATAGGGCAAGAGCTATCACACTGGCTCCACTGCACCAGACAGGCACCAAAATTAGGAGTCTGGACTACGTTAGTTTTGTGGTTGGTTTTGTGGTGTCTTAGTTTTCTATCAGCTCATCAATTAAACAAGAAGGAGACCTCCTAGACTTTTGGAAAGAAAATACAAGATGCTCTCTCCCTCTCCAACAACACATTTACAACTTGAATATTACAATCTTTTTGTCCATGCTGACTTGTGACCTCACTAGAATTGCATACTCAATCCCAGCATTCCTAAGACACTGAACGCATCACTAGCTTTACTCAGCCTGCTGAGTTTTAAAATAATCTGCCTAATCTATATGGAATTTACTCTATATAGACTATAGAGATGGAAAAGTATGTATACAAAAAATCTCAGCTAAGTGAAAGTAACATACCCTACATATATATTTATATGGGCAGTTGGTGGCCTGCGAGCTGAGCTCACTACAGTGATGGGTTAAATGCAGAGGCATAATTTCCTGAAGGATACTTCTGATGGATTAATAAAATTCTAAAAATAAAGATATATTTAAAAAATTGACCCAGAGTATTACTTGGAATGTTTTCTTTTTTGAACGCCCATTTTTTGTTGTATTCATAAGGGAAATGATTTCTGAATCTAACAATAAAATACAAATACTCGTCAAACAGCACTTCGCCTGAATGTGTTAACAACAGAGCCACTCTGATGAGGTAGTTGGTGAATCTATAACCATTTGCATTTGCTTGCATCCAAGTCAACAAACAGCTGTCTGCTGCCTAAAATTAGAACCTCGAAGGTTAATGTTGTGTTTGCCAATAATGTTCACCCGTTGCGAAGCAGCGATCATTTTGTCCAAAATCCAGCTGCAGGGTGATGCTTTCACTGAGACAGAGAGGTTGTTTTCAGGGCTGTGCACTGCAATTATTGAAAAAAAAATGATGCACTGTGACAGAGGCTTTAATTCAGAGCTTTAGCCATGTGTCTTAGCAACAATAAAAGTAAAGGGAGGGAGGAAGCGATCCGCAGCTCTTCCGTTATTGATTTTGCAAACTGAAAAGGTTTTTACTGCTGGCAAATGGGGAAGAGCTCTCCACTTGAACCTAACTCACTTCAAAGAGGCTGCAAGCACACACGTGGGAGATTCAACTTCAATACTAATCAAATGTAGAGGAATACAAGGGTGTATACTAAATTTATAACTTGAACTTTAAGATCCAGGAGAGATTTCTAAGGCCAGATGTGGAGACTTTATCAAACGACCTTGTCTGGATCCTACATTTGCTGCTACAGGATTCAATCAAATTTGAGAAGAAGGCTGAATCAGTTAGTGTTGATTTTTAGACTAATTTAACGTCTAGTAGTGTACTGTTTTTTTAACAAAAGGTCTTCACAACAGATGAACCAATACACAAATGATTGAGCAGCAGCAGCTTACAGTTATACAGGAGGGGAGCACAGTGTGTTGGATGGACATTGGTATCACCAGATACTCTAAGTTACAGTATCTGATATGAAAGTGATATCTATAACATAGCCTGTTGGTAAATGTAAAGGTTATGATGTTGCTACACATCAAACCTCATGGACACCTATAATTTTTAATGTGTAAAGCTTTTTGATATATATTTTTTATATGTTGCATATATACAGTGGCGTGTACTGTGTCATCTGCACAGTTATTTGCAGCAACTACACACAAACACCAACTATAAAACAACACCCTCTGTTGGCTGGTAAAGTGAGATCTGCTGAGTCAATTCAGGTGAAAGTCTGTGCAAATGTCAAGTGAACAATAACGGATTTCATAATCACATAAAGAGACGGCTAATGCTGCCAAAGTTACATTTGAGGACACGGGGCAGCCTCAGTGTGAACGAGCATCTTCATCCACACTTGGAACCATCCACACCAATGGTCTCACACTCCCAACTGAAGACCGCCTCTGACCACAAACCTTCAGTAAGAGTTCAATTTTAACTTTTTTAAAGTGTTAAATTCTATTTCTATAATTTCTATTCTTTAAGTGTATTAGTTGGCTATTTTAAATCCAAGGGGACATTTGCAAAGACGTATAATACAGTATTAATATTAAATAAAAATACATCTACTAAAATATCTTTTATTGGATATCAAACATTGATGGGGCCCTCCGATAAAAAGACAATGCCAGTATTAACCTGGTTGTACAATCTGGGGTGTATTTTCATGCAGACTGTATATCAAACCACGTATGCAACATGCACTCCAGCACTTCAAAAATGTTAACTCCATTTCAACCTCAGACAATAATGTGTACTTTCCCAATGAAACACACACAAAAAAATTGCCTTAGGCTCTCAGAGGCCCTTCAGCCGAGTTGACTTCTCAAGCTCCCAAGTGTTCAGTCAGTTTTATGAAAATTAAACTTTGCATGAAAGTCAGCATGGACTCGTCTTACTGCTGTCGGCTGTGGGGTGTGGGTGTGTGTGTGTATGTGTGTGGGTTTGTGAGACTGTGTGTGAGTGTGCGCACGAATTAAAAAAAAAAAAAGCTGATTCATCATTCCATTTACACTTTTAAAAAAGTAAGAATTTAGAAGTTGAACTTTGAGAAAATCTTGGAGAAAAATATTTTTACTTATGCAATTTCAACAATTATGATATTAATCACAATGTATCACTCAAAAATGTTACACTAATAGGTGCAACACATCAGAATCAACTAATTTTGAGGTTCTGAATCGAATAAGGTGGCTGTGTTTTTTAAAGTATCAGTGTCCCATATTATCCCATTACTACTCATTATACCAGAGCACAAACTGCCTAAAAATGCATTATTTGTCATTATTCCTGCTTCACTTGTCAGGAACCTGCATTGGGCCTCGTTTTCAGTCATTAAAAAAACATTAATGAAGAAGATTAAAACGGCTGTGACAAGAAGTTGATACTAGAAAATAAATTGCGCTCTAGTACCGAGTTCTTGGCTTCAGGCTGAGATAGTGAGCACTTGTTTTGAGCTGCTCCTCGCCGTCTTGTAAATCCTTTTCCTTTATCCACCGCTTAACACACGTAAAGTTGCATGACACGGGAATGTTTGTTCGATCTGTTATTTAACTGCTGTGGTGTAGAGGCATGAAAGCCACACATTTGCTCGGAACAGTCTGGCCCTGACAGAGGAAAAGATTCTGAAAAGCACACTGAGAATTGATTTGTGACTGTCTGAGCTCCAAAATCTGATATTGTGATTCGGCTGCAAAACAACATTGTATTTATGAGATAAATTCTGACCGAAGGAGGTCATTTTGTCTGGGTGATTATGCAGAACACCACATTCTGACAATTTTCAATCAATTTGGACATTAGACTGGATGCTCTCCAGCATTGTCCTGTAATGATGTCCCTCTGTAGCCAATAGGTCTCACAATAAGTTATTTAGAAAAACATTATCGCGGGACAAAAACAATTAATGGAGGAATGCTTGGGATGAGCTCGCTAGCAGCAGCTGCTTTCTTCCCATGTTCCATCGCTCAACAACAATGGGAAGATAATTTCAGAGAGACCCCAAGCGATGAGCTAGCAACTAATAAAAATGGAAAAGTTTCACACTTGACACAGGTGGTAACAAATCAGCTCTCACTTGAAGGAAGACTACAAAGTCCATTTCAGACGTTCCACCTAATTCAACTCACTTCAAGGGCTTCCTGCACTCTCATGCTAATACCAACGGCCTCATTTCATAGTTCATCTGTTCAAATTAAAAACAAAGGAGAGGCAGATGTTCTAGCAGTGGCTTGCATCTGAAGTGTTTTCTAGTTTGGAGCACGGTGTTCTGCTGGGTCAGATATGTATAAATCATAATGCCCTCCCTGAGGTGTGGAGAACCAGCAGATCAATAGGCACAAGAGGGGAAAATCAGCACCGCTTGTTTAAAAAGGGTGCAATCAGGCCACTGCCAGTCCTCGGGGCAACGTTGGGCGTACTTGGTATTCAAAGGGAGAGGCTAAGAATGTACAGCAAATGAGGGATTCTTGTTCCACACTATTGTTAAATTAATTAAAAGCTGATTAGAGGAAATCAAGACCATTCAAATACAGGGGCAAAGAATGGCGAGAGATTGTGCTGCTCCTTACCTTTTTGCCGATGAGCTTCTTCCTCAAGAACTCACGGGCCTCAAACATGTAGGGGATGTCGTAGAGGGGACGGAAGCGCTTGTCTCTGTCCTTGTTTTTCTCCTGCAAATGACAGGGAAAGAAGTGGTTATTGTGGGAGAAGGTCCAGAAGGGTACTGAGAAAAGAAAAAGATAATGAGAAGAAAAGAAAAGAATAATGTGAAGTATGAAATTATTAATTCTGTACCGTGAAAGGTGAATATAATATAAAATTAAACATTAATCAAAATATGTCTGGTTAAAGAAGGGGGCAAGGATGTTTTCACTGAAAAATCTCGTTCTTTTTTTTATAAATATTAAAAAGGAATAAGAAATTGATAACAGTCGTATGACTCTCTTAAGGTTGGAACAGACAGAGAAGCAATTACGGTTCAAAGGTTAAGAAATAAGACTTCTGGCTAACATTAAATAGTTAATACAGAACAGCTTTTTTTTACTAGCTCAAACCAGTTAAACCCAGATTGGTTTCCTATTGCATAAAAATAAAATAGCAAGGTTGGTAAGCAGATACAGTACAGGACAAACGTTTGGCAACACCTTATTTAAAGTGTTCCCTTTATTTTCATGACTATTTACATTGTAGATTCTCAGTGAAGGCATCAAACTACACCAATGAGCACATGGAAACCTGAACAACTCATTGAGAGAACACCAAGAGTTAGCAGTGCTATAAAGGGCAAAGATTGAATATTTATTACTTAATTTTACATCTGTTCCTTAGTGTAGTTTAGAACGCTTCAGTGAAAATCACAAAGAGACCCATTGTGAAATGTGAACGCAAAAATGTGTCCAAATTGTTGGCCATTTTCACATGGAAATCTTTGGTTCAACTCATTCAGGTCTGCAGCGAGGGAAACACTGCCTCAAAACTTGCTGTGAAACTCACGCACATAAACCCCCTCAAAACACAAATCTCATTCTTGCCGCCTGTACCGTCACACCACACAAAAACTGTGTTAAACAGATGCATTAAGTAGAGCTGACACCGTGTCTGTGTGCATGCATAGACGCAGACATCGCAGTGTATCACACATAGACCACACAGTTGCATACACAAAAAACTTCCCTAAAACGCTCACCCACTCACTGACAGGAGCGGGCCACGAATAGAACCTATTTGCATTTTCAAAAGGAGGTTATTTGTGTTGCTCCTGGTAGGACAAACACACACACGCACAGCATTAAGACTTACACGTACACACAAACACGCACTGTGACAGGTGGGTTTTTGTAGAGGCAGAATATAAAATAAAAAAAACCAGCAGATGACAATGATGCACTGGGAAAATAAACGACAGGCGCTAACAGGAGGTGTACAGCTATGAATGACAATGGCTGCACTCTCTTCTCTGCCCCTCCCAAATCCTTGCGTTAACGCCATTATATTCCATCGTCCAAATACTTCCCCAAGAAAGAAAGAAAAAAAAAAAAAAAGTCGGTATTGAATCATCATCACCTCAATAGGTTTGATTCATTTTTAATGCCTCTCCATTTGTGCAGAACTGCCAGATGTGGTACACAGCTGGGCAGATGGATGTGCAGGGAAAACACATGGGAGACAGAGAAGGTGTGAACATGTGTTTGTATGTTCAAGCAGGTGCTAACGGCTCCATTTAAATCTTAAAGACTTTGCGCCGACGATGAATGAAAGCGGAGGCTCGCGCAGCCATGTGGAGATAATTCTCCGTTTAAATGCTGTGGCTCGCAGGGGCCGGTTGGTCTGACTGTGGGAAGAAACACGTGAATACTGCCGTATGAAGCCGCCAACAGATCTAAACCCAAGCAGGAATATAATAACCTTTGAGTTGAAAAGCTTCCCATCATTCACTCCTCATCCTTTCCTGCTTTCACTTGCCGACTCAGCACTGCATGAAGGCTCGGAGGTGAGTTAATCTCACATGGCCATTTAAAAAAAAAAAAATCCCTGGATATTTGGCTGAGAACCCATGTCTTCCATTTTGCATTTGCTGGGGCTTTTTTAAGAGTCTTATACCCCTATCGAGTCACTTGCAGTGGGATGATGGGACTTTTTGAAAGCACGGAATGTCAGGAATCCTCCATTTTGTGCCTTAGACATCTATTGCCAGGGATAACTTTTACCCAGCTGACATTAGTTGACAGGGGTTCTTCTTCAGGAGCATAATGTATTTTTATCACACAGGGGCATAACTCTGATTGGTCCAGGTCGAACCGAGTGGATACCATGCAAAAGGCAAATGAAGCCGAGAAGAGAGGTTGGAGAGGGGCCTTCTCAAACTAATAAGCACTTTTACAGTGGAGAGAGTGAGCCATGTTGCTGAGGTGTAAGAGTGTAAATGTCAGCACTCTACGCCAATTAGCTACATGGAGGTAGAAAAGTAGACCAGACAAAGGGTTCTTACTTCTCCACTTCCCGAAGGGCCTGTTGCGGAAAGAATCGGAACCTAGTGGAAGATGGTGAAGGAGTCGGGGAGCACAGGAGCATGAAAAGGACATGCTGCAAGTAAAAAAAAAGGCGGTAATTGAGGACGAACGCCAAGTCTACCGCATGCTGAGCCGGTGTTCTACACTGACGTGACCCTGCAGACAACCTCGTCTTTGCTGATACCATCATGTCATTGTGATGCTGACCAGTGAAAAGGTGAGGAGAGTGGGTGGAATGTGTGAAACAAAGGGCTCACGGTGGTTTTTTAAAGGTCAGTCAGCAAAAGCTTCAGCATGGACTCAAATCAATGACACCAATTGATTACAACTAGGGCCAAATATTTCACAATAGGAAGAGTTTGCTTTGTGTTGTTGAGGGCCACAAAACTGGTTTACTAAGGACTTTTGTCAGTAAAGACAAATTTAGGAACATACCTCAAAAAGGTAAGCATCACTTTAATTGAGGGTCACATCGGCATTATGGCAGCCATTAGGGTCCACGAGTGACTGAAAGATGCAACGATTCTTCTGGGACTGTTTTGTCTTTTTTTACGCAACTGGGGGAACTTTACCGCATTAAGTAAATCCTTAATAATTAGGTTACAAAACATTTCATTGTCAGGTAAAACAATACAAAACATTAGATTTATCTCATCCAACACAAGAGCTAGACGCAAGCGCATTTTTTTTTTTTTGCATTATTAAATGATACCAGCTTAAATACCACCCCATTGTTACTGTTATATCTCTCTTAAAATGGGTAGACAAGACTAATCCAGATCACCGACATCAATCACTGCTTCCCAGAGACCCAGAAACACTGCTTTATATCGGTGCCCCCCAAGCTTTTTTGTGCCATGGACCAGTTAAATGTCTCGTACTATTTTCATGAACCGGTCGTTAAGTTATGGCAGTTATATACCCCTTAATATATAAATCAAATTTCCAGTGTTCTGAAATATTTACTACCTACAAAATCTTCCTACCAATTAAACGTGCATGGGCACAACAAGGATTTCTCAAGCGCACACAGACTGTAACTTTCTGCTACCAGACGGGTATAAAAAGTTAGAATCCATGTATCAATGACTCTGCGTCATTTTGAGTTTATTGTTGTTGTCTTCACTGAGAAAATATTTCCTAATCAAATATAGTTGCATTATTGATGATGGAATCCTTGTCATTCTATTGTTAAGTTCTTTTGTTGATGTGGGTATGGACCAAAAGGAGACACTATTTCTCTGCGGCCCGGCACCAATTCACCAAGGACGGAAGCAGTGTTTGGGACCACTTCTTCAAATTTCATTCAAAATTAATTCAACAAGGAAATATCTGGGCGTATCCTGTCTGATGTCTGTTTTGTCTGTTTATCTTCTGTCTCAACCCTGACCCAGTAACAATGGCCTGGTTTCACTGTCTAACAATGATAATAATGAGGGGAGTCTGTTCTTGTTGGGATTCACCTCTGGCTACTGCAGAGCTGTGACTCTCACCAAGGTCTGCTGCATGGCTGCAGGTCGATGTGCTGCTGGAAATGTGTAAATACTTTTGCTGGAAGCATTTGCAAATTGGAGTTTTAAAAATGAGACAGTAGTCTTAGCCCTTAAACTATGGATTTCTCAGCACTTAGCATTTAAAAATATATATATATGTAAAGTGAGCAATCACAAATATTAAATCACAGCAGAGGGAGGCAGACAGTGAGAAAAGGGGAGGAGGGAGGGAAAGGGAAGACACGTGCTAGCTCCAGTAAAGGCAGGAGGGGTACTGCCTGCTGTAATACGACATTACAAAAAACAGATTACAGTTTCAGAATTATTACCCATATGGCAGAATACAAATAAGTAATTACAAAGCTGACTTGAACCGATATGGCAATAAAACCCAAGTAATACCAGATTTTGGAATTAAATTACCTGCCGCGACATAAAAACAAACAAGGCAATTGATTCACGACGAGGTGCTTTGGAACGGCAAAATTCTCCGGGACGGATTGGCAGCCAACAATCCCAACGTGTCATCATTAGTTATACGTCAAATAGTGGGTTGAAAATGTTAAAATGACTGTGGTTCCTGCACCACTTTTACTGATTCAGATCTTTAATGGTTTAAATTTTCACTTCACTCATGGATGGTTTCGTAAATTAGAAATGCTCTGAATAAAAGGGTTGTGAAAATGAAGCCTTTCAAAGTCAGGGCGACAGAGAAAAAGGCTAAAACAAGCAACAAAAAAAAAACCTCTAAGAATCACCCTCAGGACAGAGTTGTTCAAAAATGTTCACAGCATATTAATCAAATGAAGATTTTGTTTTGGGTTGGAGCTGTGTTTTATCCATGGGACAAAACTGTCTTATGCTAGAATATCTCGTCCCTCCATGTATATTTTTGACAACAGCTGCATGGTATTTCATAAATGATGCTACACTTGCTGTTATTTTATGGCCTTATTTTTATGGTGCGGAAGGCAGGGACGATTACATCATCATAAAACCGTCTGATAAGGACATGTCACGGTGACAAAACAGTGACACCGCTGACAGGGTCTCAACGCGGAGAAAAAAAAAAAAACAATACACAAGGTATACCCATGCTAGTTACTCTAGTTAGGAACCTGGGGGGAAAAAAATACTAAAAGTGGAAATTACAGCAGGCCATGTTGCAACATCTGGGAATAGATTCATCTTAGAGCATGACAGGGAATTGCTAATGAACCACAGCACACAGTAAATGCCATTAAATCTGCATCCCTGGGAGTGGGACTACTAAAGCTCCTGGCTTGCAGAACAACGGTGTCTGCATGCAACTAAAATTCTGACTTGTACCATAATGCAGTGTTATGTTCCTAATTTTGGAGGAAATGATAAAAGTAGGACCAGCCATGCAAGCTTCAGCACCCTTCACCTAACAGTGTTGTTTACCAAAAAGACCACCAAGTTGCAGAGAGTGCTCAACAGTTGAGAGCAGAGATGATGTCTGTGAAGGGAACACAAGATAACAGTGAACATCCTGCTTCAAACTACATCTGTCTCAACCCAGAGGCCTCCGTTTATAAATGACTGGCATCAAACCGGCCCCGTTCTAAAGTGGGTACAGGAGGAGGGTACACTGTGCTCGGGATAATGTTGTAACCTACATCTATCAAAAGCAACAGATACATTATATTTCGACTTAGCTTCCTCTCCTGCGGCAACAAGCACAGGGGGGGAAAGAAAGCCAAGGCTTCTGCTGCTTCAACAGTGACAGCCAAGCGGTGCAAATGGAGCCAGGAGATATCCATCCACCAGTGAGGGGACTCTGCCTCGTCTGGGCCACAGGCAGACAAATTTAGTCATAGTGATGGGTGTGGGGGAGGGGCAGCTGTCCAGGGCCATCTTCTAGTGAAATCTGAGGTCAATGGATTTCGTGATGCCAGAATTTAACCATGAAAAGGACATTTGGCGACAGAAGAGATTGTTTTAAATGAAACCACCACACACAGAGATATGAGGTTTTTTCCAATACTACAAATGACAATCTCAATGTCCACTGTGATTATGAACTTATATACCTAACATAACATATTAAGATGTGTTATCCTGTTAATATTTATTAGACAGACCTGCGGCGGATAATGTAACCTCAATAATAAACACTCTGAAGTGTCTCCACCCACTGAATGCTTCTCAATTAATCAATAAACAGTGGCTGAGGTTATTACAGTCAACAGGTTGAACACCTCATTATGTTCAAGTGATTAGCCTGTCTAATACCTCAGCAGAAGTTACCCTCACGTTGGCCAAAAAAGGAAATTTAAACTAAATAAAATTACTGCTTGCTTTCACCAATTTAAAATGGAGGTGGGATTGAATCAAGAACCAGCCCTAACACCCTTCTTGTTTGTTGGAGTGAAGGACAGATTGACAGATGAGGTTAGACAGGAGTCTCCATGGATGATGATGTTTGCAGATGGTACTTTGATCTGCAGTGAGTTGGCATTGACTAGAAGATAACCTAGAGAGGTGGAGAATTGGACTTGTAGCAGGACAGAGTACATGTTTCTGAATGGAAGGGAGAACAGAGGAATGGTGAGGTTACAATAAGACGACGTGGTGCAGGAGTTTAGATGCTGAGGACCATCTGTTTAGAGCAGTGGAGACTGTGTGAAAAGGCAGAATAACAGCCAGGATGGAACAACTGGAGTTAAGTGAAATGTACTATCGCCACGTATCACCTAAGAACTAATTATTTCGGCCGGGGACCTCATATCCCCAGAATCCTATGGCTAATGACTTAGCCTCCACAACCTGGCCCAGCTTCTCTAGGACTCTATGGCCTGCTTTCTTGACCCAGGACTTCACCTGCCTGCAACTTTTAAGGAGCCATTGGATAGTGAATAGCCTTTATTGATATATTAAATTAGTTTTTCTCCTTAGTGCCCACCTTTCCATCCTGGCTGAGGATCCCCTCCACTGTCCATCACCCTGAGGTTTATTTCCTTTTTAACCTGTCTGGGCTTTTTTGGGAGTTGTTCCTCAGCCGGTGTGAGGGTCTATAAGGGCAGGGGGCTTTTTCCTGTTTTGTTTAATGTATCTTATGTATCTTATATAATTGTTTGTAAAGTGCCTTGGGACAACAGTTGTTGTGATTAAGCACTTTAAACAAATAAAGTTGAAGTGTCAGGAGTGATCTGTGATAGAAGAGAGTCAGCTAAGGTGAAGGGAAAGGTTTACAGGACAGTTGTGAGACCAGCCATGATGAATGGTTTAGAGCAGAGGTTGGCAAATAACTTCACTCTAGGACAACAGCAGGTCAAAAGATTTGACACAGGGGTCTGGTCAGGAGCAGATAGATGGAGCATTTAAGTGAACTAAGATATATGACCTGTAAAAGTCATAAACAAAAGCTGAGATGCTAAAATGCTTTTAGTCCTTTCTACACTACCTATAGAATAAATGATGGCATGGCAGTGAAAGGCTTAAGGATAATGATAATAAGTTTATAGACTTGGACACGTTTGGCGGGCCAAATTTAAAAGCCAAATGGGCCACATTTGGCCCCTGGTCCTTATTTTGATCAGATCTGGTTTAGAGACACTAGAAAAAAAGGCAGCAGACAGGATGCAGAGCTGGAGGTGGCAGAGTAGAAGATGCTGAGGTTCTCTTGAGAGGTGGCTAGGATGGACAATATCATGAAGGTCGTCATAAGAAGGACAACACAGACAGGATGGAGAAAAAGCTAGAGAAGCCAGATTGAGATGGTTTGGACATATTCAGAGGAGGGACAGCGGATACATTGGTAGAAGAATGAGAGAGCTACCAGGTAGGAGACAGAGGAAATTGATGGATGCAGTGAAGGAGGACATGGAGGTAGTTGAGTTAGAGTCGAGGATACAGAGGACAGGGGGATTGCTGCAGCAACCCCTAAATAAAGGACATGCTGACAGAAAAAGGCAGCAGTCTTACAACACATACATTTTGGAAGCTGCAGCAGAAACCGACAAGACTGAAGAAAAACATTTTCAACAAGTTCAACATACGTAAGAATGTCATCTGTAAGAACACCTGACTGGCAACAGCTTGTCAACATGATCTGCCATCAAAGTAGTGTCTAATAGGTGTGGTGACCACTAACTCAGACTGGACAAGATACAAGAGTTCCTAACCATCTCCTGAAACCACAAGTGCAGTTTAAAGTTGTTCAGACACAACAGTGATGCCAAACAACAGTATAAAATGTCCATTTCTATAGGCAGAAAAGGAATGGAATGTCGGTTTGCATAATACGGTGTCACTTTGAATCAGACAAGTCATTAAATCGTCCTCCATTATACTGCAGATGGCCAGCCAGACAAATTTTTTCCTCCTTTATATTCCACTTTCTTTTCTGACTATACTGCTGTGCCATTAAAAGAAACAGCAACAGTTTGCTTGGCAACCTGTCTCGCAGGCATATTAGAGTCAGATGTAACTCCACGTGTATAGAAGGACACATACATTTACTGATTCTGCACACATGTTATGCCAGACGGAAGAAAAACAGCTATATTTACAGGAATGCTAATCAAGGTGAAACGCTTCGGTCTAAAAATAGTCAAAATATGGAAAAACACTGAATGAAAAGGGAAGATTGGGCGAAGAGGGAGAGAGGGGAGAGATGATTTATAGGAGGCAGCAACAGAAAGATGAAAGATGGACCGTGCGACTAAATCATCCACGTCAACACACACCCAGAGGTGGACTGCAAAGGAGTGAGGTGAGATTGGGGATGGGCCACATGACCAGAGAGACAGGCTGCAGTGTTATCTTAGGACTAAAAATAAAAATTAAAAAAAGTGTTTACAGTAATACGACCAACCAAGAATTTTTGCCTCAAAGTTGCAAACAGTTAAGTCTTTAATGTCATATTACAGTGGGCATGTACAACAAAATTAAGGAGAGTTTTGCTCTTCAATCTTAGAGGGTTTAGTTTGTTATAGTTCTTTGTTTCAACACATTCAAATCTATGTAAAAGTACTATTTCGAATCCATTTGTACGATTTGAGAAGACTTTTGGAAGAATTCCTTTGTATCGGTAACGTTAAGTAACATTGTAGCAGTACAGCTATGTTACATCTATGGTACTGCTGTCATCCATCAACTACTGTATTGGTCTAGTCAGCTCATATGTTGAACTGTGCCAACACTTGTAAACCAATTTACTACGCCCTGAAGAATCTTGTACTGCAAATCGGTGCCAAAATAGACAAGATTTCTTGCAAAACATTGTGCCATTAGTTTAGCCCAACCCATTCCTACTTAAAATCATGTAGTTTTGAGGCGCCAAAGCTATATAAAACATGAAAAGTTCACATTATGAACTAGGCTGCTTAAAAGAAAGAACATTAAAAAATTAAGAAAACTTTTAACAACTTTATTTACATACTTTTGGCAGCAATTTGGCAGCAAAATTACCATGAGATTGGTCTTCAACAGTATGTTTTGTGTGAAGGATTATTCCAATACAGTGCCGGTAGCGGTCCATGGGTGAATTGGTGTCGGGCCGCAGAGAAATAATATTTCTTTTTGGCCCCATCTGGCTATTACACACGTGATCCATGCCCATATCAACAAAAGAACTTAACAGAATGGCTAGGATTCCATCATCGCGAATGCAACTATATTTGCTTTGGAAATATTTCCTCAGTGAAGACAACAATAAACTCAAAACAAGACAAAAGAGTCATTATTACAAGTGTCTAACCTTGTATACCAGTCTGTTAGCAGAAAGTTATTGGCACTTGAGAAACTCTTGTGTTGTGCCCATGCACAGGCACTTCGGGTAGGAAGATTTTATAGGTAGGAAAATATTTCAGAAGAATTATGGGGTATTTATCTGCCCCAACTTAACGGCGGGTCCGTGAAAATAGAACGAGACATTTCACTGGTCCGTGGAACAAAAAGGTTGGGGAGCTTTTTTCCAATAAACACTTGATGATAATAAATGCACACAATAAAGAGTGGTGGAAGGCAGTAAAACACTAGTGAAGACAAAAAAAAAAAAAAAAAAAACGTTCATACTGAAAATAACAAATGAAGATATGGCAGAGCTGTAACACCAAGGGCAGCAAAGGTAAAAACAAAAATAACAGCAAGTTAAGAACATTTGCGCCCTCTGTTCCGCTGCCGTCAGACATGGCTGGTCCCCCAATCTGTCATTCTCAGCACAATTAGTATAGTCGAAAGAGAGGCGGGAGGGGGGGGCGAGGCATTGAATGACTACAACGAATCAGAGGAGGTGGTGGATGTAGGGGGGGAGGTAAGGAGGGGGGGCTTTGGCAGGGACTGTCACAGTTCATCAGTGTGCAGGGACATCGCATCTGGCTTCTCTGGCCCCCAATAGTAAACACACACAAGCGCACATGAACATAAAATGGCCCTGTTTGCTGAACACACAGCCAAACACTGTGCGGATCCATGAAGACAGACAGAGATAGTGATGTCAACTGGCAGCGCATTTTTGATTCCCCCTTGTTCCTAAGGTTTAACTGGTGATGAACACACATCTGGAGGACTCGCACACACGTACGCCCAGTTAGTTCACATACTGACGACAATTTCCAGGATGATTTCTGACAAAGGCTAATGCAACGTAACCAAGCATGTCCCACTCCCTCTGTGTGCATCTGTGTACACATGTTCCCGTACACACGTATGTGTGTGTGTGCGCGTGTGTTTTGTGAGCCATGACGTACGTCTTAACGTCTGTCTGCTGCTGTGAGGGAGAAGCCAGATCTGTGGTGACAGTGTTGGCCAACATTACGTCATTGTGTGTGGAGCCCCTGGAGGAAGATGCTCAGTACCTGCTGCAAACTGTCAGTCACATGAAAGTACAGGAGCTTGTCTGAATCACGGCCCAAAAGAAAGTGATCTTGAGCAGAAAGATTACAATTTCTAATGGGGGAAATGCATAGCAACTTGTCTAGACTGCAGAAAATGTCCCTTTATTTTTTTTTTTTAAGTGCAGATAACCTTTCATGTTTGCAAGACAACACCATTCTCTTGGCTTAGTAAAAGCAGATAGATATTTATATGGCGATGCATCATCTTTATGATTGGTCGAATAAAACAATCAATACCTTTGGCTGCGGCTGTTTTAATTGAAAAGAAAAGAATGGAAAAAAACAAAACCACACGGTGTAAACAGATTGATTCAATGGTATGAGCCACTACTTTACGACTCATAGTGAAACTCATTAAAGTGGTGAGCGTCACACAGCAGCACAAAGACCTGACAGACGATGTATGTTCTGTTTTCGTTTTAAGGCTTAATTCAGAGGCCAGTCTGGAGAGTTAAACATTATTTAAATGATTTCTCAGTGTTTGCTACTAACACTTAATCCTTTCATGCTTAATGCTTAATGTAGGCTGGGCAAAAATTATGATTATAATTCTCATTTTGGCTCCAAACAATCACGAAAACAATGTAAGTGGAAAAACATAACATAACATTATTGTTTAAAGTAAGCTATGTGAGTGGGTGGTTAAATGTATGTATGTATTGTTTATTTTCCAAGGGATGACTTTACTTAGTTTTGCACATTATTTCTAAAATATATTCAACAATTCATTAAGAATGCGGTTTAAAACAATGGCTATGATTGTGTCAACATTTTGGGTGGGTTATTCTATAAACAGTAGTGTATAGATCATTATAGACACATCCTTCTCAGCTACTTGAATTTCTTCTCGATATGTGTGTGTTGCACAGTAGTATCAGGTATTGCATTTTATCATCATATTCCTACCTGCAGAGTTAACGCAGGAGAACAAAGGGACACATAGAGAGATTACAGCTTCCAGAACAGCTTCCCTAATACAATGAGAAACGGCGTATCTGCTTTTGTAAAGTATTTAAGACAGCCCATGAAATTGAGCTCCCCTCCTTGCCAAAGGTAATAGCTCACTTGCCTAATTCAGCCAGACACTTAGATCTGCAGACAAATTGAGACTGAACATAAAACTCTCCCGCAGGAATATTAAAAGTACATATTTAGTTTAGATAATTAAGGAAATCTAGAGCTCCTCTGTCAGTCGCTGTTCCTCTGCCTTCCTGCATTCCTGAGGACTCGTCCTCGCCGTCGTAACTCTGCATTGCTGCCATAGCGACGACACTCAAAGCTGAGCTGACAGCAATACATGCAGGCAAGCGGCTCTTTTGCCCACAGACAGAAATAACTAACAAACAAACAACTGCAGCGTGGCGGTGGCGGCTCGATCAACTGGTCTCATTAAAACAAAACACAAATGGTAGCCACCATTTTAGAAGTGATACCATCTTTGAGAGAAAAAGAATGGGAGTTGAGCAGTTGTAGGGTTTAAAAAAAAAAAAAAAAAAAAAAAAGGTAGAATGTAATCCGACTCATAAATTTAAACATAACAAGTTGGGATTCAAACCACAGCCTTTCAGTAAATTATTGAACTGCAGGCAAAAAAAATATTTTATATGTTCATTTAAGATGTTGTCAGTTTTGTCAATATCAATCTGATTTTGAAAGTAAAAAGTATAAAAAAATAATGGTACGGATGGGAGGCTGTATGTGTCAGTAAAACTATTTCTAGGAACAGTTACAGTACATAAAAGTTTCCCCCCGGCTTACATACAATAACAGTTACTGTAGGCAGAGAAACAAACATCCAAAAGTGACTCCACCCGGAGAGCATTGCTTGGATTATTAAAAATAACTGGAATTTAATACTTGAGATGCAACTCACAAAGCAATTATCCTTCTAATAGTGTAAACTGTGTTTACACTACAAGATCCTTGCAATATCCAGTCACTCATCCATCCATTCATCATCATTCATCAACACCTAATCCTTACAAGGGAGTTTGAGCAAGAACCAGAATCAAAGAGCTTCTTGCTGACACTCATGTCTTGCCCATTCTTATAAACAATCTACGAAAAAGTCTCTTATCCAAAAGAGAACAACGTGTGCTCAGATTTTCATGGTTGTCTCTACTTGTAAAAGTTTAATGACACACATTCAGAAAGTGTTAGTTGTGAGCAACTGGACTTCTTAACACACAAAACATGTACTGCTGAAGCATCTTGTGGTGACAGAGTCCAAACATGGAAGGAAATAGAAGGGACTAAGGAAGAAAACAGAATGAAAGGGCTGTGAAATGAAAAGTATAAAAAATATAAGAGACAGGGGGTGGGGGGGACAGCCGTGAATAAAACAGTCAGAAATGAGAAGTGCAAAAAACGCCTGGCAAAAGAGTTCTATAAATAAAACCTGTGCAATTCAAAGTACAACAGGAGAAGGAAGCAGACACACAAATATGCATTTTCTTTTTTCTATCTGAGAGCTTGTTACAAACACAGCAGCTGAGTTGGGAAGCATCTGAAGGGCAACAGTGCAGGTCAACACTTGGAGCACAGCTTCCCCCCCCTCCCAGAGGAAGAGAAGGGACCAAAAGGTTGGAGAACAGAGACAAGTGCAGACGCAGTGAGAGCAGTATTTTAATGATGCACGGCACTAACTGCGCCGGGGGAGAGACAGGGATTGGGAGAGGCAGCAGGGAGGTTGGGAAGGGAATAAAAACCCCAAACTAGATCCCAATAAAGAGGGGAAGATAAAACAGTAAACCATAAAGCAAAAAAGGGAGAGAGGGAGTCAATAAAGCAAATGCAATCAAAACAGAAACACAAAGTAAAGGGCTGTTCCAAACCATATGGAACCTGATGGAAACTCAACCTCAGACTCTCTGGAAGGTCTTTCCACAGAGGAACACGTCTCGTTTTTCAGCAGACATTATAATGATCACCGTGCGTCTATCAAAATAAATAAGTAAGGTACGGTAGCCAACGGCAACCACCGTGTTAAAACAACAATGAAAGAAAGAAGCAGGGCGAGTTGTGTTTGGATTTGACTAAAAGGACAAATCATTGCCTTTATGAGACTGAGAACTTCCTAATTAATGGGAGTGCACAACTTATTTATAAAATGACGACATCTTCGAGGACTCGAGTACCAAGGGTATTGAAGACTTTAAATCCTGAACCGCCCTTCTTAAAAATGTACCCCGTTCACCCCTGGCAGACAGAATGATTCACTGATTGAAATCATTTTATTTTGACCATTTGTAATCAGTGGTGAATGGGAAATTACAGAGATAAACTGAATTGCTGACAGTTTATAAGGGGTTTCAGGACGCAGACATCACCCCTGCTGGCAATAAGTGCATGAACATGTATGTGAGTACTCCCTTATACTCTAAGAAAATGAGGATTGTTGATGGGAAAAGGAGAAAAAAAAATCGATCTGCCTCACTCACTGCAGTGCTGCATCCAGTGGGTGTGTGCAAGGGCTTCGCATGTGCTATGTGGCCCCAACTGCAGGGGCGCCACCAAGTGGTAAAAAAATATTCTTACATTCAACAGTGAAGACCGAAAAAACGTGTGCTGGTGAAGTGGCTTAGTAAAATAATTAGTTAAAGCCAAAGGGTTTAAAAAGAAAAATCTGTCAATTCAGAGGCAAATGGACAAAACTAATTTCTAAGAGTGTTCTCAGACAAGCAGACTCATTCAGATTGTAAACAAATATAACAAATTTTACTTTATTATTCTAAAGTTGGTTTTGGCCCAAAATTGTCCAATTTATAAAAATGGTTTTATATAAGAATTATTAAAGAAATAAAAGGTTTTAAAATTAGGCTCAAACACATTCCCAGTTGCTAACAAGTGCCAAAAGCACTGTTGAATTGAGATGTCTTTGTAGTGGTCCATGTTGCTGTGATGGGCGTAGCCACGTTAGCTGGGGGATTATAACTGTAGTAGTGATGAGAGGCTGTGAGTGCACAGCAGAGATGGATGAAACAGGGATGAGAAGAGCTTCTGCTGGACAGCAGTTGTCTCTGTGCTGCCTCTAATTACCTGGCTGCCCACAAGCTTTCCAGCATGTCAACGTTCAATCACCTCCACACACACAGACACACACAAACACTTGCACACGTGTCCACTCGCTGTGTGTAAATCTGTTTCAGACTCTGCCCACAAACAGTCACACCGGGGTTTGTTTTTACCTCTCCCTCGATCCTGGGGGGGCGAATGCTGGACAGGTGGATGGTCTTGTATTCACCAGAGTTAAGTTTGACGACCATGGCGTCGGCGTTTACCACTTGCATCACCTGCAGATGGGGGTAGAGAGGAAGAGAACAGTGTGTTTAAAATAAGAATCCAGATGACGGTTTGATTAGGTGCAAACATGGCCAGAAAAATGGGAACAAGATAAGATGGCTGTCGAGGATAAAAAGAATCATGTAAATCTTTGGTTACATGTACACCCCAGGGCTGGAGCGTTGTTGTAGCAAAAAAAACTCTCAGTGCTTTTTTTGTGAGTAGACAGAGTATACGAATGATGGGAAGTGAAGGAGCAGGTAAAGGATAAATGGAGAGGAAGAGATCTATTCAAAAGTGTAAGGAGAGTGACAGTGCAGATCCTTTGCTGTCAGAAAACACTGAAAACAAGGTAAGAATGAGCGATCCTTGAGTGACTGAGTAAGTACGCTGGCTGAGTCGTCCCCAGCAGGCAGACATGGTTTGGAGGACAGAGGGAGGACATTTACCCATCTGGGGGATTGAAACCAACGGGATGGGAGACAGAGAGCGAGAGAGAGTCAAGAGAAAACCTTTAAAACACAAACACAGTGTTAAAGAGACTGATAGAGCATAACAGCCCTCTGCCCAACAACTTCCTGGCAGCACTTTGTTATGGCGACCTTTACGGGTGTAACCAAAGACACAGAAATTTATGATTGGCGGTTTAAACATTACCTTAATATCAACCGCAACACCGCACTTCCAGACAAGTCAGATTTAGCAACGGTTGTTAAACTAGACAAGCATATTAACAAGGACCAAAACACGTAGAGCCGATCAGCAAACTAAGGTCAAAGATTAATTTAAAAAAATGCAACAACAGATCAAAATTTTCCTCATATCTTTTTCCTCTGACTCCAACTGCCTCCATGTCCTCCCTCACTGCATCCTTCAATCTCCTCTTTGTCTCCTACCTGGTAGCTCCATCTCTATATTAGCATTCTTCTACCAATGTATCCACTGTCCCTCCCCTTAACATGTCCAAACAATCTCAATCTGTCTTATCTACCTTTTTCTCCAAACCTCCCTGTCTGTGTTGTCCCTCTAATCAGCTCATTCCTGACCATCCTTGTCTCTCCTAAAGGGAATCTCACACATCTTCCTCCACCTCCTGTCTTCTGCCTATTCCTAGTGTCTCTAATCCATACATCATGGCTGGTCTCACAACTGTCCTGTAAATTACTCTCATCACTTAAGTTTCCTCTTGGTCTACTACCTGCTAGCTCCATCTTCTACAACGTATCAAATCATAAACAATAAAACCAAATCCAAAAGACTTGGCAAACCAATGCCAGTATGTCCACTGCACGTCAGCCTTTGCTGTTCTAGTTATTTAGTTGTTGTCGTTGAATAGGGTCGAAGTCTTCAGGTAATTAGAGTAAGCGTGACACAGATGGAAGACACTTCCAAACCCACTATCTTTGTGTAGGTTGAAAAAAAAAAAAACAAAAGAAATCATACTTCTGCCTCCTACGTGTAATTTGAACAGCTTTAACCAAACTCACTCAAGCTGGATTTCAGATGTAGGCTGTGCTCGAGCTGAAGTCCTAAAATTCAGAGAAGAGGGCCTGAGCTGTGTTTCAAGGCCTGTGTGGGTGTTCGGTGGCTGAATGTGTGGTTGGAAAAACAACATAAAAAAAAATGAATCCCTTTGTGTATTAAGTTGAGCATATTCAATGGTGGCGGAGGACAAACACACTCCAGGTGTATAGGTCTCAGAGAAACATTCATTATATTCTGAAAAACAAATCAAACTGCCATTGCAGTTGCTACTAAGAAAAAACAAAAAACAAAAACGAGACCCACCCCACCTGCTAAAAAGCTGCTTAAAACAGCGGTCAAAACATACCATCATATTGTAATCACTGAGCTGAGTGGGTGAGATGCACGGGGAGCAGGGGGCTGGGCTGGCAGAGATGGCTGGATTGGGGTATAATGAGAGAGTGCACGGGGGGGATGCTGTGTGCACACGCACCTACACAAACCTGCACAGTAACAAGGTCATTTTGTGGGCTGCCCAACTAAATAAAGTCCAAAAGAAGAGAATGTGGCAACGGCAGAAGAAAATGGCTCAGTATTTACTGGCTAATTGTCAAGAGGAGGAGGACGCAGGACCAGAAAGGCAAAGGAGGAAAAACCAACATGGGCAGAGACCGTGACTTTAGAGACTTTACCGCAGCAAAGATGGACAGAAATGTGAAATGGACAGAAAGAGTGGGGGGAAAAAAAGTCTCAGTGAAGTAGCTGCCATTAGGGTTGAGTGAGCAGGGAGAGGAGAGACCAGGGGCAGAGGCAGCATGACTCAAGGGTCTGATCTGAGTCTTCAGAGGTGGGAATCTACTGCCACCCTCTGCCCATGGCTGACATGACATCTGCAGTGGCAAGGCTCAGTCACTGCAACACAAGGAGGAACTGGGCGTCCAACAGGGAATGGATGGTTTGGCTGTCAATCAAAACCTCTGAATAGGTCACTACCAGCGGCAAAAGCAGTTCTTGCACCAAGTAGTGCATATAAAGGGCAAAGCTGCAGTTAATGTGTAATTCGCTATTGACATACTGCTAACGCCACATCTAAAACACCTTTAAATTTGCTATTTTAGGACTCGACTCTGGGTTTTTTATTGATTTCAATAAATTATTGATTTCATTTTGTTTCTACCACGTTTCTTACAAGCAACTGCAAAATCCTAATTATTAATAAAAGGTAGAAATGTCAATGTGTTTGGGGTTGGAAAACAAAGGTTTTCTCCAAATTTGATTCTTTACTGTAACAAATTATGATGAAATGAAATGCATTCTTTAGAAAAAGTCTAGAAAATTTGTCATTTTAGCTCAGTTTTAATTACTCTTAAAGCTACTATTGCATCAACTCTGGGTGATCCTACAGTAAAATATGGCCTATTCTTAAAATAACTATGAGCTACTCTGACAAAATCTAATTAGCTTTAACTCTGCAAAGTGTCCTACAGCAGCATATCTGCCACAGTACTAACTGTAGATAAAGTCTTCAAACACCTGAGTCCGAAGTCGGGCATTTTTCAAACCAACATTTTAAGCCCTTTGGAACGATTTGAAGGACTTTTACAAATCTGGTTAAAGGCAGCGATGAGGGGTTGATAAAAATGTTTACACTGTGTCATCTTTTATCCATCACCTCTAAGGTTGAAGGGAAAAAAAATGAGGGAGGAGGTAGTGAGAAAGGGGGAGGAAGACTATTGGGACCTGGCCTACATCTGCTTCTCTACTCCCTGTAGAGACAGGAGAAGAGAAGGGTGAGACAGTCAAAAAGGAAGATGCGTCAGCAGGATTGATTTGTGAGGATTGGACCTCCTTTGGCTCTCCACTCTGGCCATCACTCAGGTAATAAGAAGTGAAAGCAGAGTGTACCGAGAGAGGGGAGGAGTGTAGGATGAGGGGACTGATGGATAGATGTGTCCCTGGAAAAGTCAGCGCAGCACAGCATTATGTGCCTGCAAATGTCACAGGGACGATGATGGGGAGGGAGGGGCAACGACGGGCCGTCCAATATGTACTTAGCTTTAAAATAACTCAACCATTTGCAGGGTCAGCAAGACATTTCCACAACCCGACTGCCAGCCTTTTTTTTTTTTTTTTTTCCAAGGAAAGCTTTTAGAGTCACATGCACCTGCTGCCAATCTGAGGCCTTTTACTTTACTGACAACAGATTTCGCATGCAAACAAACAAGACAGTTCCTTTCAGAGAAGGTGTGCATGCAGGATGCTACAGGTAGAAAAGATATTCCTCAGGGGGAAAAGGGACAGAAGTTCCAAACAGATGAAGGAGTGCATCAAGGTCTAGCTGGGGGGGGCAACAACAGAGAAGTGACGTACAAACAAAGAATAAAATATCAGAGAACAGAGAGTCCTGGGCATCGTGATTAGTTTTTCAATCTTTTCACTTCTTCTCCCCTAAGTCTTTCCATGCCATTTCACACAAACTCATATTTTTGCTACTTTTGTATCACCAAATCTTTTCTCCTCAGCAGCTTTCATGCCTCTTTTTAATGCGTTGCCATGAATTCAACAGCATATGTTCCCCTCATTCCCGGTTTCCAACCTGCTTTATATTAAAGGGTTAAGAGAGATCTGAGAGCAGCTCACACTGATAATATAAATGTTTTATCTTTTGCCCAGCCTGTTCTCACCGACTCAGGTAAAATATGCATACAGCTTTTTATTTGTGCCTCCTTTGTGTTTGTATGTATCAAATTCATTCTGTTAACAGATTGTCATAACAAGACCTTTTATGTAACCCTCAGGCCAGTTATGAATTTTTTAAGCTTTTTGGAAATAAATAAATAAATACTTTTGGCTTTGGGAGAAATGTAGACCCCAGGGATTTAGAACTTTTTTTAAAGATTCAGGGGAAAAAAATATACTTGCTGAACAAAAGAGCTGGTTGAGACTGTGAGATAAAGAATAAAAATCCCATGGTTTAAAGCTGGGGTTTCTTCGTAACGTTAAAGGTTCAGATTGAATCCTATAATGTCATTTCATCCAGACATTACCGTAATGCATGGAGAAATCCGTCAGGCCTAATTTAAAATAATGTTTGCTGACAACTTGGAAGTGGGTGGTATCAGTGGTACATCATATTAAGGTCACTTCACTTTCCCACTGAGACTCTGACCAATAACCTACAGAGCTAATATTTCTGTGCTTCTGCTTCAGTGTACGGCACAATTTGGCCTTAATTTGACTGGGGAGCACTTAGAAAGGCTTTTGTTAAGCATTCTCCCCCCTGCACCTTTGGTGAAAGAATTTTTTTCTTCCCCTATTCTTTTTATTTAGAAGGGGAAGTCTGCAGATGTGAAAATAAAAGCTGTCAGGAGGATATAAGTCATTAGAAGACTCATAGTGGCTCAGTTTCTGCTGCAGTGATTGGAGAAAATAGGAAGTGCTGCAGCACACATCAAGATGTTGAAGGCAGGGAAACAGCCTGCACTGATGCAGAATCTTATTCACAGCAGATAATGGGCCCGATGTCATGTTGATAGTTTCATAACTTGGTCTTTATGGCTTAGATTTAGGACTTTAAAATAGAGCATGATGACGTAAATGGAGATAAGTGACACCTCCACGAGATTAACAAAGGATTTATGTTCAGACGACACCTTTGCTGATGGGACACAGCTTATAAAAGCTTGACAAACCCTCACCTTGGCTACGAACTGTCTGTCCTTCTGGTCCAAGTTGGCGGTGGGTGCCACGTAGTCCCTCCAGATGCGAACCTTGCGCTCTTTCGCAGATCTGGCCAAGAACAAAGTAACATCATCATCATCATCATTTTAAGTGGTAGTGCTCACCATTGGCCAGATATCAGGTTACGGGTCAGGAGAAAAATTAAGAAAAAAAATCATCAGAGCAAGAATATTCCTGTGTAACAGACCAAAAGTTACTGCAGTACTGACTGCAGAGAAAAATGTCACAGCAGTGTTGTAGTGAGACAGTTTATCACATGTGTTGGTGGTAATCTGTCAAACTCCCCAGTGGTACACTCACATTTCCTCCATTTATTTGTTTCATCTTTCGTCTAAGATGCAATGCAATGCATTTTGACATTTCATTTTCTCATTTACCTGCAAACTTTAGGTTTTTAGCAGATAAATGTAGAACGACTTTTTATGACTATTCCTGGAATCCAAGTAAATTTAGCTTTTCACAAATATATTTTAGAAGTTTTTAAACAATGATACATTATGGATATTAAAGCAACTGCTTTTGTTTTCCCCCCATAATTCTACGGATATATTTTGACTAATAATCCTTTATCTTTGGCCCCAGAAATTTGCTGTTGACTTGATTTTTGTCAACTTTGAATCATTTGTAACCTGAACACGCAGCTCATGGTCTAATTTAAAGCTATACTAAATATAGGTCTAGACAGCAAATGAGGGTTTCAAGAAAATATCCCTGAAACAATATCAAACTACAGATTTTTGAGCAATGACCAAACTCAAGTTTCAGTTTCCCCATTGTCTTACTTGGCAAATGATGATACATTTTTTTTTTTACCTTTCAGCAGCTCGCAGTTTCTCGGCTCCTTGGGTGTAAACGGCCATGGACCAGTCCACACAGCGAGCAAAGCCTTCCTTCAGCAGAAGCTCGGTAATGTTACCATTCTAGGGGGGGCACATATAAAAAAAAGACATGAACAACTGAGAAAACACTGCACCGTTTGGACATTTACCAACTTAATGTTGATCGTCCAGTCTCACTGGATGAAGGATGGTGCCCAGGATGATTTGGTTTGGGCAGCTCTCCAGGATTATTTGAACGTCTCTCTGCAGAAGTCGGGATTCAGTGAAGAATTTGGCCTCTGCCGCAAATGCTTCTGGTGTCTCTGTACCATCTGCTTCCCTCTTAAATGTTGGACACTGGTAAAAAAAAAAAAAACGGATATAAACATAAGATATGAGAAGCTTAAATTAGCATCAATAATACTGGATGATCTGCAATCACCCAGACAATCTGGGTGTTTTTGTACACCTTGCTTTAACGTCTATCTGTATTTTCCATTGCTGTGCAGCGAGGTGCAAGACAGATAAACACAAGAGGCACAGAAAGCAGGCAACAAAAAAAAGAACATCTTGAAATGGATGTAATATCTTCAAGTGAGAAAATGAAAAAGATTAGTTATCTGAATGATCCATTGGCAAAGTGGGGCTAAGTGAAAGAGACTGATGGGGAAGTTTAGTCAAAGAGCTATGACACAGCTAGGACTTAAAGAGAAGATTGTATCTGCCGCATATTCCGTCTGCCATCGCTTTTTTTGTCTGGTTTGCCAAACAAAAGGAACAGCAGTTGTGAGCTGTGATAGCACAGAGTGGTGGTTACCTTCACGCCAGACAGCATGACTGTGACCAGGTAGTAGTCGGGAAGCAGCAGGGCGCGAACGACACTGCCGTCACGCACATGTTCAATGATGGCTGCAGGAGAGAAGAAGAAAAGGTTTAAAGCAGATTAACAATGACAAATCAAGATGAAAAGATTTCAGGGTTTTCTGTGATGCTGATGCTTCTTAAATATTGCCGCAGCTGCTTCAGAACTTGGGCAGATGCACAACAGCGTGGCTGTTATCGTTACCTCACCCATAATAATTAACATCCTAATGTGTCTCAACCAGCTGCGTCAAGGGCTTATCAACAAACACCTCAAGTTGACGCAGTTTATCACTAAGTTTAACACTTCCGTACCGTTTACGTGCTTTATCGTCAGGTATCACAGCTGAGGTCGGCTTTATTTTGGTAACGGTGAGAACCACCGTGTGGTAAATGTGTTAGCATGAACATGTTTTTTTTTTTTTTTCTAGGCTAACATTTAACTTTAGAATCCTGCTAATACAGATAAGTATCTTTAGCAAACTTAGAAGTACAAATTTGGTTGGCAATAACTATGTGGAAAATATTCTTAATATCTTCACAGCAAACTAAGCTATTTCTTGTGGTTGCTGTCGTCTCAAACCCAAATAAGCTGAGGGCATTTCACAGAAAGGCCGCATAAACTAAAGAAAAAATCAGTTTCCCGTAAATTCTGTGTAATACCACAATGAACCAGAAGGAGACTGTGGATCAGGGTTTTTGAGAACCATAAAATGGGGGGTAAATCACCTTGATGTGATCAACTCTCACATCAATGTGTGGGCCGTAAAATATCGTTCCACGGGCAGCAAATGGTCCATGGGCCGCGAGTTTGAGACGCCTGCCATAGATGGAGCCAACGTAAAGGTATATTAAAAACACTTGAATATGTGTCTCTGTGTGAAACCAGCCACCAGGGAGCACAAGCCAGTGTTTTTTAGTGCCGGTCCAGAGCCTGGATAAATGGTGAGGGTGGCGTCAGGAAGGACATCCAGCATAAAACTTTGGCCAAATAAATGATGCGAGACTGGAAAATAGAAAATGTTGACTCACTGTAGCAACCCCTGAAAGAGGGAAGCTGAAAGAAGAATGTCTGTGTGCTCTTCCTATAGTGCTGAACATTCTGGATAACTTTAAGATATGTTGGGTCGAGGTTTTAAGTCATAGATGTTTTTTTTTATATATATATAAATGGAAGGGAAGAGACATCTTAATCGTCTTAGTTTCTCAACAAAGAAAGTTGTTATGGGTTCCCATCAATAAATGTCTAAATGCTGTGTGCGTGTGCATATACACGAAACCTAAAATTGGCCTTTTGGCCATAATAGCAGAACACGGAACATTTGCAGCTCTTTAGTTGGATCGCTGCCTCTGATTTCCAAACAGCCATGATGGCCCCTCATAAATGGTAAGAACAAGAAATAAAAGAATGAAGGGAGGGGAAAGAACACCTTCATTCTATTCGTTTTCCCATTCAATTAAAGTGTAGTGAAATGAGCTGAGCCACCGTTAGCCACACTCATCTGGAAATAAATTGAGAAGCACATTACACCTCGGGTAAGTCAGAGATGAGAGAATGGGAGAATGAACCGGCGGAGGGTATTACACCGTGTGCCATTATAGGCCCTGTAACACAAAGTGAAATCTCCAACCGAAAAATGATGGATTTCTGCCACGGCGTACAAATCTTTTTTTTTTTTTTTTTTTTTTTTTAATATATCAAGACAAGAATAGCCTTAAATGGTGTTGCTGAGGAACAGGGGTTAGCTGAGGGAACCCTCCTACTTACCATTGATGGGTTTTTGGTGCAAAGAATCCACAAAGTTGCGGGGATTTTCTATGGTGTATTTAAGATCACGGATGGTGTGTGCGCTGCCACCCTCACTCCACTGGCCCTTCTTGGATGACTTCGACTGGTCCTCCAATTCACAGAGCCGGGCCTGTTCTGGACTGGTTACACAAAGAAATTTGATTTTAAAAAACGGTTCTCAATCATAGCAGTGATAAACAGTTTAAATTTATGGCATTTCTTTTTTGACTGAAGAACAGGGCAGAAAAACAGGAATTCTCCTGCTGACTTTAGAATCTTTTACTTTATTTCATGACAGTTTCTGGAAGAGGAAAGTGTCGCAGCTCCTGATCGCAACTGCACACGTCCATGCAACAGCTTCACTGCTGATTATTAACCCACTGGATTCCTGAGGACCATGAAAAACCCTTTAACGACCCACTTTAAACATAACACAGCTAGTTCTGTCGGTAACAAGTTGCCATTAACTTCACAGCAGTCTGAAGGGAACACATTTTAACAAGCAGGGAACATTAGGTTTTAAAGGCTCAACAATTGTTAAAATTTTAACATGCTCTATTAAAACATGCTTCCACTGCAAAGGTTCAATCAGATGACAATTTAATATGAGACATACAATGAACAGTGGATTCGCTCTACAATTAGTTTTACAATGCTCTGGTGGGAAACATTGTGCTGCATATTTTCTCCTTCTAACCACAGTTACAGTAGGTAAAATGATTTTAACCACATGTTTGACATCTTTCACAGAAATTATGAAAACAAATGCATGACAACATGAAAAAGAAATATAAAAAGAAAATAAACTGTAAAATGCTATAGAAATAGATGTCCCTCCTCTTTACATGTCCAAACCATCTCAATCTGGCTTCTCCAGCTTTTTCTCCAAACCTTCCTGTCTGTGTTGTCCCTCTAATCACCTCATTCCTGATCCTGTCCATCCTTGTCTCTCCTAAAGAGAATCTCAGCATCTTTAACTCCTTCACCTCCAGCTCTGTCTCTTGTTTTCTACCTATTTCTATTGTCCCTAAACCGTCCATCATGGCTGGTCTCACAACTGTCCTGTAAACTGAAAAGACTACAAATTTTAGTGTTGTACTTAAATCAACATTAATCACCCCACACAACAAGAACAAATAAGTTTATCTTGGAAAAAGATGAATGGGACTTTAATTTGCTATTACTTGTTTTGTTCAACGATGACAGCATCAACACCAAGAATTGGGGAATTGATATTTGTCTGATCCACAAAACGGGTTGGGGCTTCAGTGTCTTAATGTCTGAAAGACTCCATTATGGGAATGAGAAAATACAATATTAGGACACCAAACAAACACTGGGGTTTTTACCACGTATTGCCTGGAGCAGACTTTCCCCTCAACATTGATTTAAACATTAGTCTCAAAATTAATCTGAGCATTTTCTTGCTTACCAAGCAGCAATGGCGAAACTTTTCTATAAGAAGCCGTCTTCTGTGTTTAAGCTACTTAAATTTTAAGTGCCAGTCAATACAGAGGCCCTATATGTGACAGTAACAATACAATCAATGACAGCAGACACTGAGGAGCCTCAGAGAGTCAAACACAGACCTCGATTCTCATGCAGAACCAAATCCTCTTGTGCAGTCGGCTGATAAGGAATTTATCTGCATCACAGAATACTAGAAGATTCTTTTCTCTTTTCTTCTTTTACATCTATATCAGCAACTCGCATGACTTGCACTCGGAATGGGATACATGTATGGAATACATACAATTGTGTTGGCTGCCATTTTACAACGTAGCCAGGGATCAATCAGTGTGACCTGGAATGGCTGTGTTGTTGATTTCACGATTGTCTCCCAGACGTGTCGCCACATTATGGACCTTCTGCTCCTGCGTGTCAAAACCTTAACCTATTTAAAGCTATATTCTCCTCTTATTTGCTGTATGTTCTAACATTGTAAGCCCTAGCTGGGAAGTACCCATAGAAATTACAGGAGAAGACAAATCTTTCAGCTACAAAATCTTGAATTTCTCACTCTCTCTTGAACGTACCCTTTCGTCTCCCTGAATCAAACTCCAGATTAGTTATTTATTAAGTGGAGACCGGCCCCTGTATGGGGCTAGGGACTCTTGCACGGAGGTTCCACAGAAAAATTGCTGCCACAATTCCAAAGAAGAATCCCAAAGAACTTAAATTCCATTATTAGTTCTTGTAAATGGAAGATGTGTAAAAAACAAGGGCATGAATTGGTAAGAAATTACCTTTAGCTCCGAGAAGTGTTTGAAAGTTAGTACTTTTATCTTTTTTTGTAAACACAACTGACAAACGCTCTCAACTGGCTACTTTGTGCAGCCAAAACACAACATGCCCAATATTGGAGAACTTTGTTAAGCCAATTAAACCACCCTGTTGTTTTTTGGTCTTAAGAGGATGATGGAGAAAGAAGGCCTGGTCTTAAATGAACTGACTGGAAGGCTTTCCAATCCTGGTGAGCAGCTAATGCCCACTGAAAGCACTGCTCACCCCCGAGATGTTTACACCCGTCCAACAGCACTTCTCTAGGGCTCCAGTTAGAAAGACACGACGGGCGGTAATAAAGCACAGCTGGTGTCCATGTTAATACAGCTCCCCTCTGCTGTGATGAGTGGATGTTGGATAAACCAGTCAGTCAATAAAGTTCCTGACTGTGCTTTTAGAATTTGTCAAAATCGAAGGGTTAAAAAAAAAAAACCCTAAAAATCTGGCAGTAACCATCTCTACAAATGGATACATGATTTTTCAATATATATTTAGAAATGTATATATAAAATGACAAGAAGGCTGACTGAGCAACAGAGCGTGAGACATGGGACACGCCGCAGATGATTGATGAACATGTCTATTTGAAGTGCTGCTTAACACCAAGGACGGCACTTTTTATGACTGATCAGCGAAAGTCAAAGTGAAACTCACCAAGAACCCATCTGTGGGACGTAAAAATGTAAATCTGCAGCAATTTGCAGGCAAGATCATATTTTATTGATCTGTTATAACTCGTATCTCACAACTGAAGAAAAACTGATTTATTTACACAAACCATCAGTTTGCAAACAAACATTAGCAAATCCAAACAATCGTTATAATTTTATTTTTGTTTTATCAAAAAGTAGGCATTTCCAGTAGATGTCTGATATATCCGTCCACCGATAAATATCGGGTCGATGTGAGCATAATTTTTAATATACTGTAGATACGGATTATATCGGTATCGGTTTTTCCACCAATGTTATTAATCAAATGCTGCAAAGCCGCGGTTTCCGCAAATACGCTGGACTTCTTCATGAGGAACGGAGTCTGCAGTACTGACAAAACTCATATGTCAGATTTTCTGTCACAGTTGTACCCATTGTGTAATAATTCCTACTGCAAAAAGGCCTCGAGGTTTTATTACAGACATAACAACAGCCTTTGGAATTAAGAGGGAAGAGACAGTTCACCAGTAGAAATGTATGTTTTACTCCATTACTCCATTTCTCCTTCCAGCTTGTACCTTAATCAGGAGTTGCCACAGCTAATCGACATTTTTCTCTTCCCCCTGTTCTTGGTATCTTCTTGTGTCATGCACGTCATCTATCGTTAGTTCCATCACATCAAGCATTGTCAGGTGTTGTATCAAGTCATGTGACGTATACTGGAGCGCCAAATGGGTATGGAGGGGCTCTTCCGATTTTATTGGACATCCCAACATTGTGCTCCTCGTTAAGGCTGTCCCTTTTTCAGGGCTTGCCACAGTGAATCATCATTTTCCATCTCCCCCTGTCCTCTGCATCTTCTACTCTGACTCCAACTACCTCCACGTCCTCCCTGAGTGTATCCATCAATCTCCTCCTTGCCTACTACCTGGTAGCTCCATATCTGGCATCCTGCTTCTACCAATGTATCCACTGTCCCTCCTCTGAACATTTCCAAACCATCTTCATTTGGCTTCTCCAGCTTTTTCTCCAAACCTTCCTGTCTGTGTTGTCCCCCTGATTACCTCATTCCTGATCCTGTCCATCCTTGTCTCTCCTAAAGAGAACCTTTGCATCTTTAACTCATCTACCTCCAGCTCTGCCTCCTGTCCTCTGCCTATTCCTAATATCTCTAATCGATTCTTCATGGCTGATTTCACAACCGCCATGTAAACCTTGGCCTTCTCCTTAGTCTTACTCTTCTATCAGATATCAATCAACTCAAACCAGAAACCATTTACAAAATGTCTACAGTGGCTTTAATAAAAATACAATAAAAACCTAAACTACTGAACCCAATTGATTTTAATATAATAATTGTGCTTTCTTTTAAACATATTTTCGACTAAGTACTAAGACATCTAGGAGACTTACTGTTAAAATGTTGAAAAAAATATGCTACTTAATCTATTTCCTCACATCTGGAAAAATACTTGTCAATTTCTCTCTTGTTTTGGAAACATTATTCATTCCACATGACATTTTTAGAGTTGAAACATTTTTCCTTGATGCTTTGAGGAGATTCAGTTTAAAACCAAACTTAAGATTATCAATTTCAGCCACAAATTAGCACAAAAAAAGGAACAGTGTGCTTCCGTCTGCAGTGGTGAGGATCAGATGGCTGTCCACTTTCCCATAGTAATTTCGTTTCTGAGCACATGTTCAACAGCTCAGTCCAAAAACGATCACCATCATCATCATCGCCTAATTATTATCAGATTATACTTGGTGTGATCAGTGTACCCAGTCACAAAAAGCAGTTATATGGTTGGGGGAGAAAAAAAGTCCTCTGTGAATAATGGGCTTCCCTTTTGGCTAAACGATGCCCACTTACTCTTAGAGCATCATTTACATTAGCGCTCGTTCTGGGCCATTGCACAGGACGCGTGAAACGGGTCATTAGAGGAAATATTCACGTTCATGTCTGTTCATGTTGGGTGGTACAAATGTAACAGCACGAGTCAAATTGCTTTCAGTGTGTGTTATGTGCGAATGCTGCCACTGGGGGGCCTGTGCGGCAGTTGCGGTCTCCTACAGCGCTGGGTGTGTTGATGTATTTAAGGGATCGCTGCTTGAGGGCAATGTGGCGGAAAAGGGTTTGAAGGGAGGTTGCTGCAGCAGCAGCAGAGGCAACAGTGGCAGGGCAATACTGCCCCCATCTGGCACATTGATTTCAGTCAATCCCACACAGTGCGACAGCTGATGCTATCTGTGCTGCAGATACGCCAATAGTGTATGATTGTGGGGTTTGGTAAGTAATAGATTACGGCAAAGTGCCGAGTATTCACTTTGTCTTCTCAAACTGTGAGACTCACTACCAGGCTGCAGACAAAACGCTGGTTTCTGCAGAGGTTTGAAGGGAAAGCAATTAGAAAAACCTTTGAGATGTTCATCTCATATCCCTTTTGAGCACAAAGATGTGTATTACTTACATATTATAGAGATATTAAGACATTTAAAGACACAAAAAGAAGTTTCAAATGACTTTTTACACATTCCTACATCAATACTGCACCTTTGACCATGTATAATAAAGGTTTCCTTTAACAAACAGCAACTGAGAGCAGGACTTGTATGATAAAAACATCTTACTTGTTTCCTCTAATTCCTTCCCTGCGGACTGTGGCAAGGCCTTCGATCACCAGGGACTCTGCGATGTTTTCGCCGTTTGTATCTGAAACAAAAACAGGGAGAACATCCTTTTAAACTCATCTTCCAATAATTGTGTTGATTTCTTTTTTTTTTAGTTTCATGACACTGATTAGAAATGCACAGGCAACCAGGTCAGGTGGACTAAATAATTTTTTTTTTTTTATAAACAATTTGCAGCTACATCTTCTGTACAGTTAATGAGCACGCAAATCACAACTTAACGAAACAGAAGGCCGTGCATTTAGACAGGCTTTATTTTAATAAGCACAAAACGAATGAACCTGAGCAGCAATCTTTATTGTGCTAAATAAAATTACCAAGATATGTTGACCATGTCATTTTGAATCAACTAAAAGTTTGGTAAGTTTATTAACTTTTGCAGATGGATTCATTGTAGAGTGGTTATATAAAAACACAGGAGGCTACAGGAAGAAAAGAAAAAAAACAGATACAGCTAATTAAGATGTTTTCACATCCATGGGATATTTGTGACATTGAAATTAATGACTGGTCTTTTTTACTTATCATTACAGATACCGGGCAGCAGAGATATGATGCTCAATAAATATGTCAAATAAACGGCAACTAGCCCCCCATCACAGAGTAGACATTCTCTGTCAGATCGAGGACGTCCACACTGTAGTGACTCTTCAATGAGGCAAGAACCCTTAAAAACTGCTTTGTCACTTAAAGGTGAAACGTTCTGCATTAAAAACAAACCTTTTTTCAGTGATTATCAACTTTGTTTGCATGCAAAGTTGATAAACGTTGATTATTATACTTAAAAAATACCACTCATATGCCGGATGTTTAATTTTCATTAGGGGTATTTATCCGCTACACCTCCAAGACGGGTCAGCAAAAAAATTGACACAGATTTGACCGGTCCATAGCACAAATAGGGTTGGGGAACACTAGAGGGCTCACTTTAGTCGCTGTATTTTCCAGGCCATAAGGTGTAATACTTATTGTTAAGTAATACTGTACAGTGTTCTGAAAGTGTGGTGAAATACGTGCAGGGATCCAATGCATTGCAATGTTATGCTGTATGTATGAGGAACCCAAAATGTCTATGGTTTTTAAATTAAGGTCCCTGATGATTAGGAGAGGGTTTCAAACCTCAGGCAGTAACAACACGATGCTTTTTTTTTTTTTTTTTTAAATCGTAATGAATTTCTGTAGTTTGGTTCCCTTTCTAGAAAGCAGCTTTCTGAGATCATTTTTATTTTCTACTACAATAATACATCACGTGACCCTTATTTAACACCATGAAGTGCTTGTTTGATAGAGCAGTAAAGCAGAATATTATCAGCATAGAATTAAAGTTAAGCAACACCACACTAGAAGGTTTGGGAATAATAATAATAAGAAGAAGAAAAATAAATGGCTATAATATCTTGAACTTTCAATAAACTTTCTGGACACAGATCATCAGGTAACCAATGGCAGTAGATTTACCTTTTCCCAGGTAGACTATGCCATACTCTCTGCCTGAAGGTGTCCTGATTTCCACAGTGAAGCACACTTCTTTGCCGATGAGCTTCTTCCGCAGGAACTCTCTGGCTTGGAAAGCCCATGGCTGCAAAACAAAGGGATATTTACGTGCAATTTCTAAGAAGTCAACCCGATCAGTGGCTAACTGTGACAAATCAGGCCCGGAGTGACACAGCACTGCAATTACAGATGGACTCCATTTCAAATGGCGGCCCTCACTAAATGGTAAGATTACTGTTGCCTTTTCGCAGCAGTCAGACACAGTTTTAAGATAAGTTAATTGTACTGAAGTAAAAAGAACTCACTCTAAATGCAGTAATTAAAGAAGGTGATGATCCCGTTAGAGGAAAGAACCTGCAGTGCTTTCTCATTATGATCTTATCTCTGCCACAGCAATTTCTGCTGCTGGTATTCATTCTATTAAAAAACGCATGATCATCTTTGAACAACAGTTGTAAATTAACCTTTTGTTTAAAGATAAACAAAAAAGTCACATTCTTTAAGCTGCATCTGTCATTTGAGTTTGTCAAGTGTTTTTGTCTTTGGAGCAGGTAATGTGCTTTTTACCACAAAACATGAAACAGATTTTAAATAATATAAAGTTTTAGCTTTTACAATGTATACTTCTACCTTTGTTATACTTATCCGGTCTCTACACTGGAAGCAGCATTACTGCCATCTGCTCAACTGTCTTGTTTAAAACTGTTGCTATTTACATTCGAGCACATGTAAAAATATGTATGTACATATACATACTGTATATATATTTGTGTTGGAGTGTACATATGTGTGGGTATATGTGTAATTGTATTCACGTAGTGCACAGACATAGTTTAGTCTATGCTGCTTGTTCTTGCTTTTATTCTATTTTATTTAAATTTGTGTATATTGTTATAGATTTCTATTTTATTTTGTTTACATTTTGTTAATCTTCTTTTCCTTTTGGCTTCTCACTTTTCTCAGGGGCTGTAATTTCCCTCTCACCCTGTCCTCTGCATCATTTTCTCTGACTCCAACTACCTCCATGTCCTCTCCCACTGCATCCATCAATCTCCTCTCTGTCTCCTACCTGGTAGCTCCATCTCTAGGATCATTCTTCTACCAATATAACCACTGTGACTCCTCTGAGCATCAAACCATCTCAATCTGGCTTCTTTAGCCTTTTCTTCAAGTTTACATTTTGTTAATATTTTACTTTCTTATTTTTTACCTAGATTTAACTTATTTTACTCACTTAGCACAATTGTGAGCTACCGCACATTCATTTCACTGCCATTGCCTGCAATGTCATGTGACAAATAAATATTATTGACTGGTTAACATAATACTTAAGTTTGCAAGATGTTTTCTGTATATAAGTTGCATAAGTGACTTCAAAGTTTAAAAACAAAATTTTGATGTTACCTGAAATCATGTGATAAAAGCTTCAGCAAAGTTCTGTCTCGACAGTAAAAACACAAGATTTGCAATGAAGCGTGATTTGAGTACTTAGTGCATGGCCACAGTATTCAGGAGGACCTTGTTCTGCCTTTGACAAACACACAAAGACACCAAAACCAAGAGGAAGTCTCACCTCATCAGGGGTGTCCTTGGTGTCAGGCTGGCCCTGGGCAGCTCGACGTGCCATGGCACCGGCTCTGACATTACTGAGATTGATCTGACGTTCCGGGGGTGGGCCACCTCTGGGCTGACCTCGAACTATGATGGCACAGCCTGAAAGGACCTGGAGAGAAACGGCAAAAAAGCATGAGAGCAAACCAAAAAAAAAGCTTTTATACTGGGCATAACATTAGGACTGTCATGAAAAAAAATTCAAAGTTAACGAAAACACTTTCTTTGGGTTTGAGTGCTTTTTGAAGTGCTTCCAAGGTCCAGCTGAACTTTTCCAGCACCTTGAAGGTTTAGATTTTTATGCAGACCTTGTGTATCTGTTCTTCCTCTCAGCTATTCAAGGTTAGAGATAGAGGGAGCAAACAAGTCACAGTCAAAGACTTAACACTTGACCAAGAACTCGTGGGGAAAGACAAGTCAAAGTCGGAGACTTAACACTGGATCTCACACTCATTCCCCAAAAGACTTGGAACTTGATTCGGACTTGTCCAACTCTATTGACACACAGGCGTCAATAGACTTGATTTAATGAGTGAAAACTTGTTGCATTATTTGAAACTCAACTGGCATATGGCATAGAGGACTTGATTTTGGACCACAAACCCCAATTATCAATTTAGACTAGCCGAAGTAAACATTTATTTACCGATTTTACTTATTGAGAGAATGGTTTCACTTTCCATTTCACACACAACACAATGTGTTGACTGTAGGTTTATGGATGCATCACACCTGACATTTATGCTTAAGTTTTACTCCACTTGTCCTCACTGATTTAAGAAAACATTGAATAAGAATCTACAAATCTGCGCCGTTAATAGAATAACTATGCAACAACTGCAGCAGAACATAAAAAAATTAACCTCTACTATATGTTGTTATGGTGACGGCAACTCACCAAAATACGGAACAAAATTTCATCATCTCATAAAGTTGCCAAATACTACAAAAAAAAGATAACCTCGTCTTGGCTTTGACAACCACGGCATTTATGCGAATCTGAGCAAACACCTATTATCTGTGGACTCTCCAGTGGGTCAGAAGGGAGCATCACCAGCCGCTGTTGATCTAAGATGTGAGAACTGATAAACTCTAGCTACAGATTATCACCGTTACCTGCCCTGACTGAGCTGGTTCCCCTGAAGGACAAGTCAGTCTCACACAGTTGATCATTTTCAAACACGGACATGTCAGGAGAGACCATACAAATAACATCAGAAAGTTAATTTGACTACAAAATTACCACAACACAGATTTGTCAGGACTTTTCAAAGGCTGACTGAGTTAGGCTGCCAAGGATGAATGTAGTAACAGAAAAAGCTTGGTCAGTTAGGAAGGCTTTAGGAATCTTAAGGAAGATTTGCAGAAAATATATTATCTTTAATTCTGCACCGTGTTTATAACACTCCATCCGCTAACCTCAGGAGAGACAGTGTCACCTGCATATACAACAGGGAAGAAGACCTGTGCTCACCTGTTTACACCAGTTACAAATGTTCTTAAAATAGAACTTTCTCACCTACCCTAATTGAAATAATGTTTATTCACCTTAGGTTGATTACAATGAAAGATCTCTAATGATTGTTGTTTATATACAGATACACAATATAAAAATTGGCAGATATTGTTAGGTCCTGACATAGAAACAGTTTTGAGGGAAACGTTTGGCTTTAAAAAAACATAGCGGTTTGGCACTTAAAAATATCTAAATATGCTGACAGCACAGAAAACACGTGTGTGGTCAAGATATCAATCACACCCGCAATCAGTATTGCTTGACTGCAAACAAAAATGACTTCACCAACATGGATAATTTAACTGTTTGGTTAAAAAAAGATTTTGTCTGTTATCTGTGTTTATACATTTTCCCTATCAGAACAACAAGGTCTGAATAAGACCCAGAAATGATTAGCACTACATTTGTTGTTTTGTCCTTGCTACTTAATAGCATCAAATTTGTCAAGATATTGACATGACGTGTTCAATTAAAATCATGCAACTATAAAATAACCATATATTTTAAGACTGGAATTATTTAGCAAGTTTTGGTAAAAGTAGAATGTTTTGTTTAAATACATTTCAGACTTTTAAGGTTTCCTTATAAACAACGCTTACTGCTAACAAAGTTGAGAACTGAAATAAAAGTGCAAAAAGAATAAAAACCTAGTTTCCTTGAAAGCTAAATTCCATTTGAATTTACGAGCCCGGTCGAATCTACAAGGAGAAACCGAACTAGAGAGTAGACACAACCAAAGTGAATAGAAGATTACAGGGGAGCACTGGAGCTTTAGCTACGTGTCAGTTTCCTGTGGTTGCTCCGACCCTAACACACAGTGGGGAAATGCCAGCAGTTGAAACGCTCGAGTTTTTCAAGTTTCAAGCACTTCAAACTCCGCACTTTGACTAGTTCGAAGTGGAACTTGGACTTTTATTGCTGAGATTTCTTGAGACGCTCTTTAACACAGATACCGGACCGAACTTCGTCACTTTGGCTCCAGTTTCCTGTATTTACTCTACTGTCACCGTCAAAGAGCGATACATTCGCAATGTGTTCAAAAGTTGTCACCCTGACATGACGCCTCAATAAATACGGGAATTTTACGCACGACAGTTTCAAACAAACTGGACAGTGAATGTTAGTTTGTTAGCACCGTTAGCTGGGAAACTTGACATCTGTTGGGGTCAAGAGCCACCAGTGTCCATGCAACTGAACACAGCAGGCATTTATTTTTTAATGATCCACAAACAATTAACTTCAAAAATGCGTAAAGTTCAACCGGTTTGTGAAAATAACAATAATATAAAACACACATGTGCTGATGTCAATGAGCTCATTAGCAGGCTAATCTGTGTTAGCTGCCATAAAACAACACTCAAAAAACCAAACTGTAACTGACATTTCCAAATTATTTAATGGTGTTGTGTTTACTTGTGTGACGGATTGTTTCGCACTGTCTCGTAACGTTTAATTCAAGTTTTCTGCCAATATGGGAATACTTTAGCTCTCATTAGTTGCTAGCCTGCTAGGCTAAATAGCTGCATCCCTCACGTTTTTAAAACTTACCATCTTAACTATTCCTCTCTGCAGATGAGCAGAGGAGACGGGAGCCGCCTGAGCGGGAGCCGAAACAGATGCCATGTCCACTGGTGAGAAATAGAACGCCGTGAGTTCAGGAGGGGGGTAAAGACCAGGTCAGGGAGCCGGGACACTTAAAGTGTGAGTGACTGTTCTACTGAAAGCCAAGAGAGAGAAAAGGGCTGAGCGGCGATCAACACACACGTTATACCGGAAACACACTATGCCATGCGTACACATACACATACAAACTTTTCCGGGTCTGAGTATCAGAATGAATGGGAGTGAACGGAGCCGCTCTGTGACCGCGTAGTCAACTTGAAATAACAACTTCCGGGGCAGGAGGTGCGACACGTCAGCACAGTGTTAAAGCGATACGTGCTGCCTTTACGGACCACAAGAAAAAAGTTGGTTTGGAAATCTGTTAAAAAAATGGGCTAACAGTTTAGTAATATTTGTCATCACTTTAATTAAGTGTAAATAGTTTAATATTTTATAATTATCACTAACATAAAAAATGTTAAACTTGCAGATTTTTCAAAACTAGCTCTTTTTTTTCTCGCATACAAGTCTCATAAGTGAAGTGTAATATGACAACTCTTTGACGAAAACACAAACATCGTATCTTAATTTGAATATAAAATGAATATACACAAACAATTATGTTTTTAAAAGCCAAATGATTAAAAAGACAAACTTGGTTCTGCATTTCTATACATAAGCTTAAAACTAAAAGCAATGTGAAAAAGACATGAGCTAGTCCATGACTTCATTTAAATCACTTTATATAAAAAATGTGTGTCAATATTGAAGTAAAACTATTCAATGTAACAAAATTGTTAAGCCCATGAATAGCTTAAATGTACTCCTGTACTCCAGAATTAACAAGTAGCTTAAAGATAGCCATTTTTAACACATTAATTTATCCAATCAAATAAAGTAAAATAAACCCCCAGTCTGCAAATAATGAAATAAGCTACTCTTTTACTGAAATTGAATTCCTAAACCCATAACAATGATGGGTTTAAAACAAAAATGGGCATAAAACAATGAAAGTTGTCAAAAGAGCTAAACATTTCCCAAAATATATGGAAATACATTTTCCCATATATAATACATAATATACATTTTGTAAAATATACAATTAAGCTAATAAAAAAATTAAAATCAAAGTAGAAACATATAATTAATCATTTCTCCTCAATAGCAAAAATGTAATGAGAACAGCTACACACATTCCTGTGTACAAAAGATACAATGATTATATCAGCTGTACAGAAAATGGCCTTGGTCATAATGTCTGTAGGGTTACAGGAAAAAAAACAACTGCCTTTATACATTAAGAGTAAAAGCATTTTCACATTGTCTCCCACATATGACCATGAGTGACCGTGTGACTAAGATGCGAGTGTTTCCAATGTGGAACACTTACACCCATGGGAGCCAACCTAAATATTTTTAATACCTTTTAATGTTATTGTGACTCTTTTAATGTTTGGGCACTGAATCCCAAAGGACTGATTTGTAATGATTATCATCAGCTTTATGTGAGAGAAGCCCAGAGCAGAAAAAGGTATAGGTTTTTTTTTGGAGGCTCATTTCTTCTTAATGTATTTTATCATGTTGATCTATAGTAGGGTAAAAATATTTAATTGTACAACCCTCTCCACTCTGTACATGTACAGTCAATAAAACTAAATTGTAAGTATAACTTCTTATATGTTCATGCAGGGCAAATCACCAGGTTTTTGCATCTCAATTTATCCCTAGAAATTTAGAAATTTACAGGCCCCGTGAGCTGAATATATCTGTTATGAACAAGGACAAACTGCTTCATAATAAGTAACAACATCATCCTAGTAAATGGTTTGTGTCCTGAGTCAAATATTGAGCAAGGACAAATTATCATTAGTAGCGATTTGGTGGGTGGCAGTCCAATCCAAGAAATTTGGGGTTTCCCTGCCTGGACTGCTGCACATGACTTGTTAACAAATATGCAGATGAAGATGATTGAATGGAATCAAAATGATCCATCTCTCCTGTTCTGTGTATCTTCTACTCTGACTCCAACTACCTCAATGTCCTCCCTCCACTGCATCCATCAATCTCCTCTTTGTCTCCTACCTGGTAGCTCCATCTCTAGGACCATTCTTCAACCATTGTCTCCACCATCCCACCCCAACATGGCCGAACCACCACAGAGTGGCTTTTCTAGCCTTTTCTCCAAACCTCTACTTTTTAACTGTAATGTCTCTAGTCCATCCATCATGGCTGTCCTGTAATAGTTTCCCTACACCTTTGCTAACGCTCTCATAATGCTTCTGACACCAAATAATGTTCAGATGTTGTCGCAATGTTACCAGGTTATTTGCCGATTCAACAGTGTATAAACCATCAGAGCATACTCTCCCCTTTTTTAATCATGTGCCATATTTTTACACTCTTTATTGTGCAATTTTGTAACATCTCTGACATAAATTGACTGGCCTCATGTTCTGCATCCCAATAACTGATGCTGTATTATTTTATACATTTTACAATTATATGCACAAAAAATGATTTAAAAAATCACAAAAATGTGCACAGTATTCTTTTTTACAAACAAATTGGGGTTTACAATCTGCTGCCAAGAAACTTGGATTACAAAAGTTGTGATTTATTTTTAAACCTGTATAATTTATTTCTTACTTTCCAGATATGGAATCTGACCATGATTAGAAACATGAGAGTTAATTCCTAGAGAACCCACCAAAAAACACTGCAGGATCCTCTGTCAGGTTCGACTGGACCAGCAGCAAATTTAGCCAAAAATGGCTAATTGCTATTGCGACGACACATCATCAGTAGGGTAAAACTAACCTGTCTCACGACGGTCTAAACCCAGCTCACGTTCCCTAGGAACTGGACTTCAGGTTACCACTGAAGTCCACACGGTTCACTTTGGCGATGGGTTAAATGCGGACATCACATGAAGATGTGTGCAGTGGTGGATCAAAATGACACGGAGTTTCCTTTCCTTTCGCGTCGCTGTATCAATAATACAATAAAAGGACATCATCTTCAGCCACGTGACCAAAATCTAAAGTTTACTGACTCTTTAAGAATTAAATATATTCAAATCAAATTTTAACATAGCCTTGAACATTGGTTTAGACTCTTTTCCACCGGGCAACAGGTTAGCACCAGGTTGTGTTTAAACCGTGAAGATTCGCCAGGTGCCACGTGCGCTGACAACACATTGTTTTTACGCGTCAGCGACATTTCGGGCTCCAAATAAAACATACAATTTCCTATTTATTATTCTGGGTCAGATTATTACATCTTTAATATTGATCACAGCTAATTGTGTCCTTGTTTTACAAACCACGTGTTTTTAATGCAACTGTCAGACACAGTCCAGGGTGGAGTGAAAAGTACTGGTACAAAAAGGAGGATTCCAGATGCAGAGTGGGAAATCCCTGCAGTGTCGCGACAACTCCAAGACTACAAGACTGTTTCACCACAAAAGACGAATTCGTCACACAGTCCTAAACCCTGGACACCGATATAACAGCCGTACGCCATCGACACGTGACTTTTTTCCCTCTTGTCTGACAGCAGACACGACCAGGTTTGCGCTCCTGTACGCCGCGCCGTTGCGCACACGGCAGCTCGGTCTGCGCGCTTTGGAGAGGTCTCAACCAGTCTTTTACGCGGCGGGTTTGCTCCAAATTTCCGCACCTCTGGCCACGATACGACACAGAAACACAAGACACTCACACAATAAAACAATCCAGACACGAAAAGGGGCGAAAAACATCATCGTACATCCACATTTTCAGGCTCAGAACTGCGGCTCCTGGTGTTTGGCGAACCTTGGTGACAATTACGCACCGCGGGCATGTGGCACTCAGTGAAGCAAAGAGGCGCAGTAATTTAATTTCCCCCCTTTAACACACTGTACATGTGATAGATACTAAAAACCAACGTCTGCTCTGAAGTCCAGGTTAATAAATACAAAGTGGATCCCATTATTTGTCCTTAGCCTCCGTTGACAAGGAGATGCCGGTGTCCAAAAGAGTCCGTCTCCGTCCAAGCTGTCTGATTGTACACAGAGGGAATTATCGTCCTCTGCCTCGTGGTTAATGTATAATTTGGACCATATGGCATTTTTAAGGTGTCTGCCTTTATTACGGTGCCACTTCGATCCGTGTGTGGACCCAACTAATGATATTCAATTAGTCATTAAACACAGCAAAGGACCAGGCTTGCGCGGCGTGGGGTTTTCACATGGGCTAATATTTGCTCGTCAAATATTTCCCTTCGAAACGTTTACAACGCATTTTTATCTGCTAGCTGCCCAGGGAACATCTGTGAGGGTTATTTTAGCCTCCCTCTTATATGGACACACCGGGGCCCCAATTGGCCCCTTCTGCCTCCATGCGCCCGTATACGACGAGGAGTCTTATTTGTTCACGTTTTGAAGGAAAATGTAATAAAGACAGAGCGGCCCGTTGATGGATTTATGATTTATCAAAAGCACTTTACCATATGGCAGTCGTCATTGGAGCAGATTTCCAAATGTTTGCTTTATGAGAGGAGACCAGAGATCCTTTTAATCCAAAGCATCTCAGCTGGGGACAGGGATGCTCAGGTCACGTGACCACCGGGTCCTCTAAAGCACGGCAGTCCTAGAGAGTAATAATCTTCAAGAAAGAGAGAAATACCAAAAGTAATAAATATGAGAACTGAAATGCATGAGTGAAACTCTGGAGACATGTTGGTCTGAATGACTCTGGGAGCCTGTGGTCCCTGCACCCAGGAGACCACTTTAAATTCCTGTGCTTCTTTAGTGATCTCTAAATTACACCAAAAATACTGTATACAAAAACATATATAAATGGCTACAGAAACAAGCACAGTGTATAGTAAACTGGATGCTGGACAAATGAAGACCTCCTTCTCTGACAACCGCATTCAAAATGTGGTCTAGATGAGTCGTTTAACCCTTTAAATAAAATGGAGCATCTTTACTGAGAAAAGAGTTTGATTTTTGTAACACAACATTCTCTGTTTGATGTAATAGACATTATATTCTTGAGCAAAAGATCTTTTTTCTTCATCTAAAGTTACTGTAAAGTCACTTATTGACTTGTTTTTGTTAAAATCTGTTGTTTTCTTGTTATATCTTCCCAGTTTTAACCATAATGGGACAGTCTTATCTTTATAAGGCAATATTTTAGCTGTTCTGCACTGGCTCTGGGCAATGGGTCAGTGTAAGTTCTCAGTCATCCAGGTCATTTATACCCCAAAGGGTTACTTCAAGGGCAACTGGACATTAAGCAAACTCCTTGTCATTGTGACATTGTGACTCACACCACTCCACACGACCAAATGTCACCTCTGTATTTAACCCTTAACCAAAGTGAACAGTGAGTGGGGACAGTGCCAAGCTCAGTGGACCTTAGTGGTAACCTAACAATTGGTAGATTCAAAAGCTGGAACCCTCTGAACCCCAGTCTGGTTCCTTAACCACTTGACACCACTTCTGCCCGCAGTAGGCTTCTCGAAAATGTTTCATCTCATCCAAGATCCTAGAACTGAAGAAGCCTCTTGGATGAGAGCTGACACTTCTTCAAGAAACATACTTAATGTTCATTACATAAATGTTCATATATTAGTAGGTAATGCATTTGCCTCATACATTTACTTTGTCATTTTTATCTAATATCCTACTCAAATTTGCAATTTTTTATCTCTTGGAATAATTAATTAATATGCACAATAATGTGTTATTTCTAAGGTATTTTGGGTTATAATTTTGGCTAATTTTATAATTTTAAAATATTATCATAAAAGAATCCTATCAGATGAGATAATTCATAAAAGTCACAGTTTGACGGTTTGGCAACTGAATAACAGTGAGTTCAGTCCAGGTGATGATGACAACAGACCTATAAATACCTGCTCAGGGGCGTGAGTCCCGTCATTGTTCCTCTCCACTGGTGACAGGACTTCTAATCTGCGTCGTCACGGAGCAAAGAAGAACACGGAAAATCAGAGAGATGTGCGGAACCAGCTCTCACCTGGAAAACACAGGTTGGTCCCGAAGCTCTTTTACGCAGCGCTTTTCACTCGGTTTTACGCCAGCAACGTAAGAACACGGACAACATGCGGTTTGTAAATGAACGTTTAAGGTGTTTTTAAAACCAGCTGTAACCAACAGTCTAACGTGTATGTGATGCTTTTCTGCGAAAAGGCTGTGGGCGCGTGAACCAGCTGGGAGGCACGTTCCTCAATGGCAGACCTCTCCCAGAGTCCAAACGGAGAAAGATGATAGAAATGGCCATGGAGGGAGTGCGACCAAGTCAGATTTCAAGGATACTCAGGGTGATTACAATATTACAGTAAACACTTTCAGTGTCGTCCTGTGTTCAGCCAGTAAAGACAGCTGCGTTTCCAGGTGTCCAACGGATGCGTCAGTAAGATACTGAACCGTTACAGACGCACAGGGCTCCTGGAACCCAAGACCATCGGAGGGAGCCGACCTCGACTTCTCACCCCCAGGGTCATCTCCACTATAGTCCAGTACAAAAGGGAAAACCCAACGATTTTCGCCTGGGAAATAAGAAAACGTCTCTTAACGATAACAGCAGCGGAAGCTCGATTGCGCAAAGTCTCCAAAGTGCCCAGCGTAAGTCAAACTGAAACATTGCAGTTTGCGCAAAAAGCCAGTCTTTATTGGTTATGTTTAAATGCTCTCAGGTGTCATCTATAAACCGGGTTTTAAGGAAGATCCACTTGGACCACGGCCCGAAGTGTCTGGATGTCAATGCGCACCGCGGCGTGGAGAAAGGTGAGTCAGTGGAGACCCCAGTTCACTAGGATCGGATTGTATCAAACACGTCATGTATCGTCTCTCTCTCCCTGTCCTCTGTATCTTCTACTCTGACTCCAACTACCTCCATGTCCTCCCTCACTGCATCCATCAATCTCTTCTTTGTCTCCTACCTGGTAGCATCCATCTCTAGGATCATTCTTCTACCAATGTACCCACTGTCCCTCCTCTGAACATGTCCAAACCATCTCAATCTGTCTTCTGTAGCTTTTTCTCCAAACCTACCTATCTGTATTGTCCCTCTAATCACCTCATTCCTGATCCTGTCCATTCTTGTCTCTTCTAAAGAGAATCTCAGCATCTTTAACTCCTCCACCTCCAGCTCTGTCTCCTGTCTTCTACCTATTCCTAGTGTCTCCAATCCATCCATCATGGCTGGTCCCACAACTGTCCTGTAAGCACCTTAGCTGACTCTCTTCTATCACATATCACTCCTGATACGTTTCTCCAGTTGCTCCATCCTGACTGTACTCCATTCTTTACCGTCTTTACTACTCTGAACAATTTGTCCTCAGTATCTAAACTCCTCCTCCTTCTCCACCTCTGCTCCTCGTAACCTCACCACTGTTCTCCCTTTCATTCACACACATGTTCTAATGTCTTGCCACGATTGACCTCCATTTACAGTTCTACAAAGTGCAAAACTTCACCTTTCTGTCACATCCCAGCGTTGTAAACAAGTAAATATAAATATGTCTGTATTGATACTAGTTTATAATGGAATCCTACATTAAGTGTTTGGACAATATTGCCTAAAAGTTAAATGGGACATGTACTCGTTAGCATAGTGGTCACTCTCCCCACCTGTCACGCGGGAGACCAGGGTTCAATTCCCCGACGGGGAGACAAACTTAGGGGCAGTTGGTGGCCTAGTGGTTAAGGAAGCGGACTACCTACTCGAATCCCCCTTTCAAGTGTGTGTTGAACTCAACTGGAATTATACAATAGAACAATTGTAGAAATAAAAAAGTTCAGAAAAGTTGTTAAAAACACAAAAAAGTGTGTTAAATTAATGTTAGGTGAGTGAGAAATCTTATTAATGATATTAAAGAGAGTAAAAATCACTGAGTCAAGTATTAACGGTGCAGGTTTTGAAGTTTTAGGAGGGAATCGTCCAACTCATATTACACCATGCCCCTTAAACATATGTATTCAGTCAGCGTCTGTATGTTTTCCACAGGTCTCTCCTTCCTGATTGAAGAGGAAGTGAATCACACAGAGACAGAGACCAATAAAGAGCAGAAACATGACGGCGTCCAGCACAGAAACCGCACAGCGTTCACCCCTGAGCAGAGCAGAGCATTAGAGCAAGGTGACTTATAAAGTGCCGCGGTCTTCATGTGTGTCTCAAACTAACGCAAAACTGCAGTTTTCCACTCAGACGAGCATCAAATGTCCACGTTCCTTTTTTCCCACATCAGAGTTTTCCCACAGCCAGTACGCAGACATGTACATGAGAGAGAAGCTGTCGGCCAAGATCAACATCCCCGAGGAAACTATTAAGGTAGACATAGTGTTTTGATTTTTTTTATTATTATTATTATTTTAAAGTAATTCAGGTCATCTGGAAACTTCACAGTCCGTTTCTGACAGGTTTGGTTCTCAAACAGAAGAGCTAAGTTGAGAAGGGAAACCAAGCAGAGGAGCAGAACAGGCAGTAAGTGATGGATTTAGGTGTGAACTGAACTCCAGGAATATTCACACCTCACCTTTTTTTTTTACTTTTTCCCCTTTGAAGCTACAGATGTTCAAAAGCAAAGAGAGTATGCTGCTGTGAGTCAAACCGATGGACATGGTTTCTCAGCTCAACAGGTGAAGTGGGAACCAACTCATCAAACTGGAATATCTGTCGAAGTGGAACTGAGAAGGAATCAGCAAAGATCTGTGACAAAAAACCTGACGTGTTTCATCCATTTTCTCTTTTTTTTTGTTTTTAGGCATCCAGAGTCACTTGTCAGGATGTATCGTTTCCCTCTTTCTCACCATGTGATGCAGTTATTGAGAGACTGCAAAATGGCTCAATAAGTACAGCAGGTAAAAATATATCTGTACTATATACCACTTTTCTGAAACTTCCTAAAAACATATACAATAATATGGTCAAATGATTTGCTAAAAAACACAAATTATTATTTTGCATATATGGTAGAAATAGCTACAAATATTCAAACAAGGAGTTGAAATATACGTAGCAGAATACTAGCTAGAAATAAACTAATATGTCAACTAATCGGTGTAGGTAAAAAAAAAGTAGTTGGAAGAAAACAGCCAATAAACGGGCAAAATAATAAAAAAAGCTTTCAGCTTGTCCCTTTCTCAAATTAGTCCATCTCATTCTGTCCTGTGTATCATTTTCTCTGACTCCAACTACCTCCATGTCCTCCCTCACTGCCTCATTCAATCTCCTCTTTGTCTCCTACCTGGTAGCTCCATCTCTAGGATCTACTACCAATGTATCCACTGTCCCTCCTCTGAACATGTCCAAACCATCTCAATCTGTCTTCTCCAGCTTTTTCTCCAACCCTTTCTGTCTGTGTTGTCCCTCTAATCACCTCATCCCTGGTCCTGTCCATCCTTGTCTCTCCTAAAGAGAACCTCAGCATCTTTAACTCCTCCACCACCAGCTCTGTCTCCTGTCTTCTGCCTATTCCTGGTGTCTCTAATCCATCCATCATGGCTGGTCTCACAACTGTCCTGTAAACCTGTCCCTTCACCTTAGCTGACTCTCTTCTGTCACAGATCACTCCAGAGACCTTTCTCCAGGTTCTTCCATCCTGTCTGTCCTCTATTCTTCTCCTCTCTTCCACAGTCTCCACTGCTCTGAACAGTTGATCCTAAGTATCTAAACTCCTCCACCTTCTCCACCTCTGCTCCTTGTAACCTCACCATCCCACTGTTCTCCCTTTCATTCACACACATGTTCTCTGCACACATGACTGACCTTTAGTCCAAAACTCCACCTCTCTAGGTTGTCTTCTAAACATGTCTTCCATCAATGCATTAACTCATCACATTTACTTATTGCTAGGTCTCAGAGGTTGCAGACGCCTGACTTCTCCCACAGTGACTTCTTCCTTCCTCCATGAGTCCAACAACATCATGACTCAGAGCAGTGACCCAGCTGCAGCAACAGCGTCCAGAGACTCGCACACTTTCCCAGTGCTTCATCATCATCATCATTATCATCATCGTCATCATTATCGCCCTTCTGACCCCAGGCCGTCCCTCCCTCTGATAACAGACCCTGTCAGAGCAGAGCGACCCGTGAGTCAGTGCTGGAGCCAGCAGGGAGCGTCTGTGACGTGGAGTCAGTTCCAGACAAATCCCAGGTGTCTTTTTACCCAGCAGCCCTGGAACCATAATCTACACTAGTACTGGATCAGAACTCAAGGTGTTCAACCTCCTTTCAACCAGCAGATGGCGACATGCGATTAACGTTAGGACACTCGTCTTAACGTCCTCATTTAGGAACCTGTGCTTTGTCAGTCGTTTTATTTCTTCAACTTCGACTTTAAATAATATTTGCCATGAGGAGAGTTAATATCTTGTTGAAAAACAAAAGTAAAAGGTGAGACACAGTCAAAACAAAATGGCGAATAATTGCCAAAGAGTTTAAAGTTAGCTTAAGAACTAAACAACAATTTAGATTACATGGCTAACTATTTGATTATTAAACAACCAAATGAGCAATAGTTTAGTAAGGAGCAGCAAAGCACTGTAAACAAGGCAGCTAAGAGTTGGCTTATACTGTACTGCAAAGAATGTAGAATTCAGCCAAATAAAAAGCAAATCATGCCAAGATGGTCCGTCTTTATCCATATCTAAGGTGAGCCACAAGTTAGTCGGAAGCATAGCACAAACAACGACAAGACCTTTCCAATATAGACAAGTGAAAAAGCCAAAATATGATTCGAACTTGAAGATAAGAAAAGCTGATTGTTAGCCTAATGAGACAGTGGGCATTTTGCGATGATACAACGTAATGATTATAACTATAATAATTATAACAATAATGATAGGCCCCAAACTGGAGAACTGAAAAGGCCTCCTGGGTGAGAGGGGAACTCTCCAAGAATCCTACTACGCCAAGTTGCCCTTGAAGTAACCCTTTTGTGAATAGGCCCTAAAGTCAATCCAATCAAGATGGCGACAACATCCCCTTACGATGTCCAAGTTTGCTTGAATAGGTTAAATGCTAGAATGAAATGGATAAAAAAGATTGAAAATGCAAAGAGAAAAGTAAAAGTAAAGCAGAAAACAAACTCTAAAACACTCAATAGTAGAATAAAGGCACTCATTTCCTCTGTAACTTTCCAGCAGACCCAGTAAATCCCTGACCACTATCAGAGCCGGATGATTTATAGAACCTGCGACTCACATGTGGAGGTGTAATTGACCTATCTGGCTTCTCAGCGGTAAATTCCGACAGGTCATTGTGCCAGAAGGCCACTTCCGCACTGCTGACCGAGCTGTTTGCCTCCTGATCCTGCTTTTTACCCTGATGACCAGTTATCGAGAAAGTCTGACTCTCTCTCTACTGCAGTAAAGGGACGTGAAGGAATTCAATGCCTCTGTCCTGTAGCAGCCATAAAAACTGATACTGAGCGCAGCAGACGATCAGATCGGTGCAAGACTTTTTGAAGCTATACTTTTATAGATTTTCCCACAGGTCATTCCTGGAAGGATTGGCCGGAGAGGGGGGCGTAGAGGGGGTGAACCACCCCTACACTTAGACAAACAGAAAGATCAGGACTATAAAAGACCATCCATATATTATTATAGTGGTAACCTCCAATGAGCCGTGGAGCCATGATTTATGTTACAATCCTGCTGTATCGCTGTATTCTGTACCACACAGCATCCTGGTCAACTTTATCTCAATAAACTATATATAAAGATGAACCCGTGTTAGACTTGCATCTGCTCCGTTAGCTACTAATCTATTATTCAGCTCCTAAAATGGGGGCAGTAAATTTCTCTGCCTAGTTTTACTAGCATTACATTACATTACATCCACCTTTAAGGCACTTTGGTGGTCTTTAGGTCAGTGCTGTCCAAGGTTGGTCCCGGAGACCATATTTGAAACAAATTTCAAAATACACAGAATGATAAAGCAGAATACTGGCCACTTTTTTTCTTTTCACTAATTTGCAACAGTTTAATTATATCAACTATGAGTTATCTTCTCTCAATTTTCTTCAATCTGCCTTTTGCAAATAGTATATTTAGGACACGTCTATTCATATGTATTCCCTTTGCCTAGTTGGTTAGAGAGGCTAATTCAGGCAACTTTGCGACTTGCGGGTCGAGTCCATGGCAGAAAGGTGGATCGATCTTTTGGACTAAGATAAATGGGATATAAAAGTCATATATAACCTAAAATCCAATGCCCTTTATGATGCCATTTAGTGAGAAAACACATTAGTGCAGGGAAAAGGAAAGGAAGGAAAGCAAACTCCTTGTCATTGTGATTCACGCCACAGCACACAACGAAATGTCACCTCTGCATTTAACCCATCAGTGCCGTGCTCTGTGAACCTCAGTTTGACCTGGCAGTTTGTGGATTTGAACTTGGAACCCTCCAGACCCCAGTCCAGTTCCTTAGCCACTAGACCACCACTGCCCCCCGGGCAATTATAATGATAATATAGATAAATATTTAATATTAATATTTAATTTGGAAAATGTTGGCGGGCCACATTTAAATTGCTCAACGGGCTGCATCCGACCCCCGGGCCTTAGTTTGCCCATGACTGAGCTAATTCCATTACTTTTCATTTTTTAATTTGTTGCCAGGCTTTATCTGTGGTTAGCTTTTAGTTATTATTGCTGATTTTGTTTCAGCTAGATCATGAGCAAATCTCTATTATATTTTGGTCAGCTTAGTACTACTTATATTTTCTCATCCTAAAGAATTCGTTGGCTGATTTTTTGGTATCTTTTGACATTATTAACTGTTGTTGTTTGATGTAAACATTTACCCCTTTAGGCTATATTGGTGCTTTTCAGTCAGCCTAGTGGTTAAGGAAGCGTACTTGGGTCTGCAAGGCTTCAGGTTCTAATCCACCAGCTGCCAGGTAGCCACTTAGACGCTCTGATCATAACACCATCCTGACCCACATAACTTCCAGTTGACTCCCACCCACCAACAGACAGGCTGACAGTATGGGGCAGTGTGATTTGGGTGCTCGTGTGAAAGCTGATAAAGAAGGCCTAACTTGAAAAATCTGTCCTGTCTGAAAGTCCAGGCATGTTGTATGGTCGACGACATGCCTTTTTGTTCCAGACACATGGGTTCAACAAAACAGTAGCCTGGTGAATTATTTTCTTTTCTTTTACTTCTTCACACCACATAGACGTATCATATGTCGTTCTTTATAAAACATACGTGGTGCAATAATTGCACCAGTTAAAAACATGCATTACCTCGATGAGAGTGGTTACAAAACTGCAGCACCTTTTTTTTTTGTAATTTTTCAGTCATATAATATCAGCCTCAGCTGCCAAATTCCTGACATTCTGTGGTTAAAAAACAACTCATGAGTGATTAGCAAACAGATTTCTCACCACTCCTGTGATAATACTTAAGACAAATCACAACTTGATCAAACAGCTTCCCCCCAAGTGTTGTGTTCTTTTTTTAAAATGAAGTAGCAAGTACCATATCTCTCCACCGAGTGACAAAAAGCAGGTTTTTTACCTCAATAAGACGAGCTGACACAGAAATTCATCTCCCACTGGGGGAATCAAGGATATCTTATCTTATATTAGGCAACCAGGACAGAAAAGAATCACAGTAGCTGATCCAAGTTCAGCTATGCATCACTTCTGTCTGGACATCTGTTATCCAACTCTTTTTTTTTTAAGAGCAGAGGTATTTATCTTTTTAATTCCCCGATTCCACAGTGTTATCTGCTGCTTTCAGCCACTTCCGTGGCGTTTCTCATGCTCTACAAATCGCTGGTCTCACTGATAGAGGAAAATATTTGGTAAACACATTTAAAAGTGTCTTCCCACTGGCACATTTCTTCCAAGCACCCCTTCTTCACACCAGAAGTGGTGCTAAAAGACCGGTGGAGGTCAAAAGTTTGACAGTGTGTGATGTCAAGTTGTTTATTAAAATAGGAATAATACAAAAGTTATAAAATAACAGACAAATGTGGTAGATATTAAAATGACTCACTAACACAGAAATAGCAGCTGTTATATTTAAATGTAACATTATACAGTCATGAAGAAATAAACAGGATGTGAGATATTTACAAAAAATTACAGGTCGTAATTTACACAATGCACAAGTCTTATTTACATAAGGGTAAATATTATTAAAATATATATAGATTTAGATATATATATACATACATATATCTGTATCTATATATTGTATAAATTAACAGTTACAACCACATAAGATCACAATCATTAGAACAGCTGCGATCTGCCAACGTCACTAAGAATATTTTGATTAAACTCATTGGATCAGTCATTCTGCCTTGAGGGAAGATTCCTTTCTTCCCTTTTTTCTTCTTTTTCTTCAGAAAAAGAAAAGAAGCGTGGTTCATTATAAAACTGCTGCGTTTACGACTTTCATAACGGCTGTTATGTTTGATGTTTGAAATTAGAAGACATGTCCACAGTAAGACTCTGTTAACAACCACATCAAGACAACAGCACCAGAAGGCATGGTTAGCATGGAAGATATTTTGCTTCAAATATTTAACAAATTAAATATCCTATTAGAAATAACTGAAAAGCAAAAGATAGTTGAAAAACTAATTTAACAAAAGTAGCCAAAAGATACTAAAGTGTTTGCTTAGAAATACTGCTGAAACTTAAAGAGAATGTGAAAAGTGCAACAACAAAAAAAAGATAGCCAAATCTATGGGACAAATTAAACAGCCATATAGTTGAGCAGAAGATGATAGCTAATACAGTCCAAAACGGCCAGTAAAACCAACGTAGACGGAAGATTGACAAAACAAGCAAAAGAAAAAAGATAAAGTGTAACAAGATGTGTAGCCAAAGTGCTAAAAACATAAGACAGGCACATAGGTAGCTATTTGTCTAGAGTCTTTTAAAGTAAGGCAGAAAAAAAAGAAAGAGCACAGACTAGCTTAGGGGTATGAAGCTATGGCTAAACAACAATATGTTAGCCTTAAGAGGATAGCTGCTAAAGTAGCTCAAAAAAAGATAGCTAAATCAATGTCAAGATTAATTAAGAAAAAAGACTGAAATGCTAAAACGCTTTAGCCTTTTCTCTGCTGTCTGTTGTGGAAATGCTGGCAAAGGCACAAGGACAATGATAATGGAAAAGAACAAAACTATTTTAACAAGTTTGACAGGCCAAATTACAAGGCCCAGTGGGCCACATCTGGAACCCAGGCCTTAGTTTGGCCAGGTTTGCTTTAGAATGATTATGGAAGAAGATGCAGGTACTTGGGTAATGGATGAAAGTAAGATTTACAGTGTGAGAACATCTGTAAAGCCCTGATGAAAAGGCGCTGTACTGTTTACTATAGTGGTTTGTTCTTTAACTGAATAATCAAGGTTATAAAATCAAACATGTCTCAGCTATTGTTATCTTTACAACCAGTTTCCTATACTTGTTCAATGTTGAGTGCTTGGTATTTTAGGACACTGCCTCACATACTTTGTCTGACCACTCATACCTAATTTATCTTCATTGTGTCACCAACGCGAGTCAACCCTAAAAATATACGTCAGTATTACAAAAAAATGTTACATCAACAACCTCTTCTGTTTGTAAAAAAATAAATATAAAAAACTGCTGCCGCTTACTACAGGCTAAAGTCTTTTTAAATATTTAACATATTCAGAAGCAGGAAGAAGCCAAACTTTCATGACCAAGTGAACCAGAAATATTCCAGATCTATAAGACCCATAAAACCTTAAAACACAGCAGAATCACAAATTCATACATTGGCAGCTATGTACATAAGGAGTCTTTTTCCATAAAATAAAAAAAGAAATCTTAAAAAAAAAAAATTCAATATATAAAATATCCTACTGACCACACACAGCCCACCAGGGGCCACAGTTCCCTCCTAACTGGAGACCAAACAGCCATGTTTTTGTTGGCATGATTATTCCTCTCTCTCATGCTTCAAATATGAGCATAAGATTTTTCTCAGTCCTACTGTTAGACCCTCTCCCAGGGACACTCACAGCCAGAGCTAACTGGGGAAAAGGTAGTTCAGCTACTGAGCACAATTAGCATCAGATGGTTTGCCAAAGCTGCAGCAGGTAGCTTCTCAAGCAGCGATACATTGTCTTTAATCTGAAGCCAAGTTCTGGTTTGACCCTAAAACTGCCGTCTGTTGGATTTTGTGGTCCCTTAAAGTGTGTTATTGACTTTGGCCACACTCAATTTTAGTCAACGAACCTGAAACACTTTAAGGCGTTATGAAGCACATCCTTGACAATTGTCTTCTCTTGTCCAGTCCCTGCACCAGGTATCAAAAATATTGTTAATAGTATTTCTTTGGATTATTGCTTTTCTTATATAATAACTACAAGCATGACGTTGGAATGTTTTGTTGTGGTGTGAAGGCATCCATAAAAAACAAGCTAATTTACACAAGTACAATAAAACGTTGGTCAAATTTTCCTAATGAATTGAATTGTCAGAATTTTACATTTCTGCTTCTGTTTTTTTTTGGCCAATAGCTCTGTTATAGTTTGGGTCTGCATTTCAGCTAACCATTACCAAACAGGCCGCACATGTTGAGGCCAATTGTTCAGTGCAATCTATGGAGCGCCTGCTTAACAAAAACTCTTAGCAACTTTGCAAATGCCATTAGAACATTCTCTATGTAACACTGTCAGTGCTTGACTTCTGTAACATAATCAAATCTGTCTGGACTTGGGAATAGGTCAAGAAGGAACCATTAATTCAAGATCAACGATGGAGAAAAAAAGTATCTCGGAATACCTTTCCAAGGTTGCTTGGAAAAAAAGGAATTTGTGAGGATAACATTGAAAAAATTGCAAAACATTCTGCCGAAAACATGTACATGATATCTGGAAAATGGATCAGCATCTTAGTAAATATGAATACAGCAATTATATTATCAATATAATTGATCTGTTTTCTTCTGTCGAGAAAATATTTATGCTTGTCAGAGTACGTTTTGCTAGATTGATTCAGCTTTCCAGGGTAGAACATTGCTAGGAAGAGTTGACTTATTGAAGGGAAGTTCTTCTCTTCGTCCACGTCATTTGGTGATGGAGTTGGTGTTTTGCAGTCCAGATCAAAACATCTGTTTTCTGTTCGTTTTCAAGTATTTTCCAGGAGATAATACTGAGTCACAGGTGTCACCCTGATGTCAAAATACTTTTTGGCACGGTCCATGTGCCCAAAAACTGGTTGTAAAGACGTCGTTCAGACGTCATAACAACCAGCATGTGGGAGAAGAAGTGAGATTCCTCACTTTTCATATCCAGTCTTTAACCCCAGAACCTCCTCCAAAAAAATGACACGTTCGGCCAACGAAAATATCCCAAAATAGCCATTTTTCTCCATGTGTGTTTCCTCATCTCTCCTTGTGGTCCATTCTGGACAGGTCCTGAAACGTACATCCAACCTATTTAGTGGTTCAGGAAGTGAGTGTGACAACGTTGTGTATTAGTCACTCTCCACACTGGGGTAAAGTCTGAAAACTTTGTATATCCACTCAGAGTAAAAGGCAACATTGACGAAAAGCGCAGGCTGTGACGACGCACATTTCGTCCGTTGGATGCTGACACCGACAATGACTCTACGCTCATGTCCCTGGCAGACCAATGGGCCACCGTTGTCTTTCTGCAAGGAAAAAGCAGGTTTACATCAGATATATTCCCTTCTTACACATTTTGCATACTGACCCACAGTTTCTCAATCAGTATTTTGAAATCCTTACATCACATACACCTTCTCCTCTCTTGCCTCCGGCACATATTCTGCTTTCTCCTGCTTTGCCTTTAATCCGTGAGCACATGCTGTTGTCAACCATAGGCATGATTACAGTGTTGAGAGTCTGGTCATGTCCTGTATCTAATCAGAGAATCAAAAAAGCAGCATCAATATTAATGTTCAAGACAGAAAGTCATTTTATCCGAATTATATCATTAGAATCATTCACGTATAAGTAGTAGACGGCAGTACTTTTAGTTTCACCCCATCCATACATGGAGCAGTTGGTGCCCTCAGGGATGTGACAGTCTTTCACTGGCAGATGAATCGTAAAGGCGCCCTCTGACACAGGTGCAGCACTGCAAAAAAAAAAAAAAATAACTCAGTCAAACATTGCCCGTGGCTGTGTAGTCACGTCGAACACTAGAAGCGCGCACATAAAAGAAAAAAAAGAACAGATTTGATGACCTTAGATATTCAAAGGAGAAGTTCACAAAGAGATAGTATATGGAGTTTTATATAGGTGCTCCTTACTGGATATTAAACATTTTAAATGTATAAAAACAACATACAAATGACATAAAAACACACAAAAAAACATAATGTATACAACACTGTATTCCAGTTACTTTATCGTAAAACTGGGAAAAAAATAGCTATAAAATGCTCAAATATAAAAACAACCTGTTGAAATTTATAACATATTCAAACACAAAACTAAGGAGGTGACATTGGTCTGGGAAGTGCTCATAAGAAGAGAAGGAAATGTTAAATGTCTGTGAAGATTCTCATTCATCCAGGTCATGATATCCAAAAAGGGTTTAGTTGTCAGAACTATTAGAGTTCCCTCTGACATCAACCAGAAACTGATGAACTTTACTAACTTTACTGTTAACAGCTGAAGTTCCAAAACGAGGTAAGAAAGTCTGGGACATGTATTTACACCAGCAATAGAAACATGTCAGTTTAAATTAGCATATTAGCATCCCTAGCACCCTTAACATAACTTGATTTGAACGTTGCTCACCAAAGAAAGCAATAAAAACAAAAGTAAAAGAACAGAAAACATCTTAAAAATAGCTTCAAGTCAGCCAAGAATTTCCATGCCTCATAAAAAAGATATATCAAGTTTGTTGGAACTCAGCAGAGAAACAAAAAAAATGTCGTAAGACTTACAGATACAAAGTTCTGAAACATTCAAAGATTTTCACCAGAAATATCTTTCTAAAAAAATCAAATATATATAATATATTCTAAGATCTTTCGAATCAGAAGGCTAATTGCCAAACGTATGGAAAAAAGACAACATTAGCCATAAATAATTGCAACTAATTTACTAGTCAATTGCAAAAAGCAAAAAAATATATATAATAAAATACAAAGGCTAAGCCTCATGAAAAATAAATTCAACAAATATGATATGCTCCTAGGCCAAGGATCTGGAGACAGATGTCTAATGTGGAAAACACAAAATGTTCTAATGAATTAATAAAGAAATTACTGCAATATTAAAACATGGTGTTGCCATTTGTCTTGTTTTCAGTGAACACGTCACTGTAAATGAGTTCAGTACCAACCACAGATTGGAAACAAACAAGGTCATATTGAAACAGTCAGAAAAACATCTGAACACATTTATTTTTCATTTCTGCACTTTGACTGATTTAAAATACAATTCCTCCTTTTTTTTTTAGCAAACTTTTGGCCCCAGTGTGAGTCAGTGCGCCATGAAGATGGAATCAATCAGAGAAAATCAACACAATAACATTGAGAAAATCCACACAGTCCTCTGCGTTGTGTGGAAGATGAAAATAAACCCTTCAATCACAGCATGGCGCATGTTGTTCCCTAATATTAAAATACCAACCATCTGTTGAAATGTCTGAACACTTACTCTGCCAGCTTCAACATCACCAGGTTGGATCCTTCGGGGCCACATATCAGGCGGGAGATCCGTAACCTCGGGTGGTTCGAGGACTCGTTGAGGTGCTTAAGACCGACCTGGACGCTGTAATCCCTGAGATCTGGAACACTGAGGACCATGGGGACTGGTTTAGAAACTTTCAAGGAGCTTTGTTACAAATATCCCAAAAAAATCCAGTACAAATTCCAAACCTTTAATGCAGAAACTATACTGCCCTGCTGCAGTACACAGAGTATATCTCAAAGTTAAGGCTTTCTGATCTACTCCATATGTCATCCATGTACTACTGTGCATTACAGCAGAGATAAAGAGGTTTTTACCAAAGCCTCTGCTGAAGATGACAGAGATACAACATGGAGAGAACATAAATGTGTCTGACAACTAATAACATTTGAAATAGATCTCCGGCCCAAACTGGCCTGGGTCAATGAACTGGATCTGGGCCTCACTTTAAGGAGTCTGTTTTAGAGGTTTGTCCCAGGTCAAATTCAAGCACATTCCAAGTCATTCAAGAATTGTTGTCCAATATTTTTTTCCAGCCTCTGAGGCTCAATCACATGTCGTACAGGTATCAGACATATCTAAAGTTTTTTGGGCCATGGCTTAGCCTTTCATCAGAAGAGTCCAGACTTTAAATTCTATTTTTGGTTTGGTTTACTTCAAGAGTAATGTTAAAATATAATTTCTTCTGCTGTCCCCAATGGTTCCCGCCTTTTTGCTAATACCATGCATGTACTTCTTCCCATTGTATTGTTTGGCTCATTTATCAGGCAATGAGCCAAACAAAAAATAATGTTGGATTTCTTCTACTCCAGTTATGGTTCCATGTTGTTAACCTCTATTTCTTCAGATTCGCTGAAGTCATTAGTGTAATTGTATTCACTTAAAAGTAACTAAAAGAATTGTCAAAAAGTTATTTTGGGCCAAATTTTGTGACATTTTTAATCAAACATGAATGGTTTTCTAATAATATGTACCAAGCCTTTGGTAACATTTCTGCCTTGGTAGGTTATATAACATGCTTGTATTGTGTCATGCAGGGGTTTTCAAAGTGTGGGGCGGGCCCCCTTGGGGGGGCGCGGTGCGATGCTGAGGGCCCTGGGGAACATGCAAGTGTAATTGCACATCCTTGTAAGTTGAACTATATCTCTTTTTTTTTGTTTCTTTATGTTAACAAGGATACGATGTTATGCAGAGGTGTAGCTAGAACTATTTTATAGACAAATGCTGTTGTTTATAGTTGCGGCGGAGAGTGGGTGGTGGGGTTGGGGGGCGCGATTTGTTTTCTTCTTGCTTGGGGGGGCGTAACAGAAAAAGATTGGGAAGTACTGGTGTAATACATTATATTCTAAAACACTAACTTCGCACAGTTTCCTTTGCTACCATAGCACTGCTCAATCAATCAAAAGTATTACTTTTTGCAACAAAAATGTCCCAAAACATTACTTTGACTTATTTCATATACTTCCTAACAAACAATAATAATACTGTAGAAAAAATAAGACAAAGAAAACTAGATCATGTTTTACCAGGAGGTGAAGCACTGTTGGTCTGTTAGAACCCAGTCTTCTCTGATCAGTGAGCCTCCACACAAATGAACCCTCCTGAAAATACAGAAACATCACCTTTATACTTGATACCAAAGAGTAAGAATCATACTGGAAAAACCACAAGTAATAATCAGACTTACTCTCTCTGGATGCTCACAACCCAACTTCCATCTGTACCTCTCACTTGATGCCCCCCAACTATCCTGGTGCTAATGTGCACAAAGCATGAAATCTTTGGTCTGGGTTGAGCTGAAAGAGACATTTAAGACATTTTAAGACACTGGGTTAGACGGACATTTTGTTTGAATTACGAGCAAAGAACATTGATTAGGACTTCAAAAGTGAACCATAAAATTTGATTGAATAAGTCAGGTAGGCAAGAACAGAAGGTTTTCATATCTTATGGCAACAGGAAAAAGGTAGAGCTTCAGAGATAAAAAGGAGGGACAGGGAGCAGAAACACTACGACTTACTTTGGTTGAGTTGAACTACTGTAGATGATTCACCTGATAAACAAAAAGAAAAAAAAAATGTTAAGACAGCAGTGGGGATAAAGCCAGTCCCTACATTTACACAAATGACGAAGAGAAACTCATCACTTTGTCCAGACATGACTCTAACAGGTCAAATTTGAACTATTAAGGACAACACCAGTTAGCAACCGCAGGGAAAAAGTTTGGATCTCAAAACTTTACTCAGTACATGTTTCAGATTACCACAATTACTGCGCAGCCATTCAAAAGAGGCTCTTCAATGGAGCCCGATTAAAACCAGCCATCTTCTCAAATAAAAGGATGTCAGCGCAGACCTGCATGTGTTTGCCGTTTGAGCAAATGTGAGCAAATAGCATGTTTTCCCTGCCAGTTGGAACAAACCACAACTTACGCATTACGTAAGCAACCAACCAAGCCGTGTAAAAGAAAAACGGTGCCGCGGTTGGCGTCGACAATAGCCCGCCAACCTTATGAGATTTTATTGTACATCAGCCCCGTCTCCCACCCATACGCTCAACATCGATCTACGATCCTGTGTTGTGCAGCCTAATATATCTCATACATGGGATATTAAAGTAGTCATGGAGGCAACAGGCCAGGGTGGTGGTGTAATGGTGAATAAATTGTAAGTAAAAAGATCATTATATTTCATTGCATGAGATTTAACAAATAAATACCTTGGGTCAAAAAAGGTTGAGAAACTCAGCATTGAACATCCATAATGTCTTGACTTAAACCATCTCATTACCAGACGTTTTGGGGAGCGAATGAATAAAATATAAAAACATATGAATGTTTTTCCTTATTCAACACTGATTTTGATTTAAAAATACTCAGAGCTTGGAATTTGTTGCAAACAAACAGGTATTTGTCAGTGGGCGCAGAGTTAAACTGGAATATTCACTGATAGTTTTTCATTTCTTTTTTGAGACATGTCGTATCGTGAACTGCTAGAACTTCTAGACACCACGTCTCCAGACACACAAAAGACACATTGTGGCTCGCATGTTGCTAGGTTCCAAAGAGTATTACATTCTTGATCTACAATTTGTAGGAATTTCTGACTGCTTGCCAATTGATTACTGATTAGTTGCCATTTACTCAAAGTGTCTGAACTGACCAATGAGGAAATGTCTGGGTTCAATGTGGCTCCTGGGACCCTGTTCGAACAGGATACGCTCTGTTCCCGGGGAACAGTTCACGGACGGGGACATAATATTGCCAAGGACCAAACTCAGCAAATACTCTATCCCAGTGGTCCCCAAACCCCGGGCCGCGGGTCAGTTGGTACCGGGCCGCACAGAAAGAAAATATAATACACATACTTTGTGAGATTCATTGTCTTAATAATGTTTTATTATGAAAAGTGGCCAGAATCTCTCTGTTACATCCGTCTCACTTGACGCATGTCAAGTCCTGGACACCGTAAGTCATGTGATACATCCCGCTAAATTAAAAAAAAAGATCAACTGCTGGAGATCGCAAATGACGGGGCCATAAACGTCTGTTCGAGACTTTAATCCTTTCTGAGATCGCCACAACAGCACTGAAAACCCTGTTGCCATTTCCAACATGTCTCCCACAACACCAAGATGGGACCGTCTCGTTACAGCTAAACAAGCTCATACACTTTGTTTTTGTGTTTTGTCTTATTTTGAAAGTATGTTTAAACGTTACCGCAGCGACCAGAGTGTGTTTCATTGTGTTGGGGCAGGGACGTCGCTAATAAAGTTTCACATGATTACACAGTGGATTTACGGTAATTTTTATTATTTTAGAGAAAATACCAAAGTTTTAATGTCGATCTCATCATTTTATTTTGTTTATATCTGGTACACAGGGCCATGAAAATATTGTCAGACATTAAACCGGTCCACGGTACAGGAAAGGTTGGGGACCACTGCTCTATACCATATGTTTTGGTTTCTTCAAAGTGATGCTGAGATGAATGCAGAGTGGTGTCTGACTTTTAATTATACCAGGTTGACCCCTTGCTGCTCCTCAGACTCAGTTATTTAGCAGCTGACGGCTATTATTTTGGTGGGTTTGGGGCTTAAGGGTATCGCGGAAAGATTCAAGACTGGCCTTAGAAGAACTTCCTTGAAACCTGAACATGGGAATTTACTTTGATGTTGAGAAGCACTAATGTGTTTACCTCTACAAGCCTTTTTGTTTTCCTTGTTTACCTGTCACACGGTTAACTGGCCCACCAAAAAGGTCACAAAGCAGATTAAAGAAAAGACCCGGGACCCGGTGGATACCCACCGTCTTCCAAAGACACTAGTTTTTAAAACAATTAAAGCAATTAAATGAAAAACCTGTTTCAACTGTCTGGATGGTACAAACAAAATAAATCTTGTTGTAAGTGAAGCACCAATTGAAAGACACATATCCTGTGTTTGGGATTTAAATATCACAGTAGAAATTAAGCACACCAGGAAACCTTTCTTTCAACATTTGAACTCACCTACATAAGCATCTTACAAACTAACAAACAGATAGTAACAAAGCTTTTCCACCTTCAGATCCACAAAATGTGTGAATGAAACCTGAGATAGTCTAAAGGTGATTTAATATGATTGTCAATCCAAAAGTCAGGTAAAAAAAAAACATTCTCATGGTTAAATGCAAACGTCTTCGTCCCATTAGCAAGTCAAACTAGTTTTCACACTAATGTGGGATTTGGTAAGTTTATTTATGACTGAAAGAATTAATATTGGATGATATTGATGCCAATATTCTACAAAGAGACGTTTCCTTTATGCCTGAGAAGATCCTCATTCATCCAGGATATGTTAACCAAAAAAGTTTAATCAGTTACTGGACTTGGAATTAAAAGATGTTTTATTCCTCAACTGAGGAACTACATCAGTATCTGGTCAAGTTCTTCATTGATTAAGTTCCTCAGTTGAGGAATGAAACATCAAATAAGTCCAAGAAGAAGTGTAGTTGCTTACAACTACACTTTCTGGATGAGTCAAATGATGAATTTAGCATGGACTAAAATTTTGGGAACATTAGAAGTATCACCATAACCAAGAGGAACAACATGCTATTGAGTAAGTAAAAAAAAAGCAGAGCAGCAAAAAATAGTATCCGCCTCAGCATCATTAGCAATAGCTGATGTTAGCGATGATGTTAGCTGACATTAGCAATAACAATTTGCTCAAGATTTTATTTAATTCCAACTCAAAATGTATCTTAGATATTTTAGAACATGTGTTTCACCATTTTTAGAATAGGTGACTTTAGTTATTTTCATTAATTGTTTTGTTATATTATGGGACAAATGAAGTTCAGGTCCAAGTGTTGCACTGACATTATATGGTAATATTTTAGCCTGGTTAAAACACCACAGCTGTCCTGAAACAACAGTGTCATGTCATTAGAACACCTGTCGAGATACAAGATGAATAAAATAGATTTGGCAGCTGCTTATGTTACATCCTAATAAAAAGAGGATGGAGGATTTATGGAGACATTGGTAGACATGCAAATGAGTTGATAACAATCTCAAGCGCCGAAGCAGCAGTTTAATCACATGCCTGTTGCTGTTATACCATTAAACTCTAGCGCAGACACAAGAACTGATTTTCTTTTTTTTTGCTAAGAAAAATACTATGCACTAAGAGTCTGCTAATGTTTATGACTGGCATTCCCCAAATTTATGCGACGTAACACACACACAGAGACATTTAAGGTTATTGAAGCCTCCACTCACAGCGCTTCAGCTTGCAGTAGTCCCAGGCCAGGCGGCTGTTTGGATTGGTGTAGCACCAGGGGCCGTGCTTGTCCTGGTCTGGATTCCGGCAGTAGTTCTTCTCCAGCCCAACGTAGGATACTGTGGAGTGAGAATCCTCACTGTAAAACACATAAATATACAGGTTTTCATCTTCCGTTTGTGACGTTATAAACACAGTCATGGCCTCAAAACTTTGGCTTTTCTACTGTGCAATGAATCTGTGTTTGCCGGGCCTTTCAATAGAAGGAAACGAGGATCTTTTTTTCTTGACAAGTGCTCATGGGAGTAGAGAGGTATGCACTCTAAGCGTTTAGCACAGCTCAAACCTGTAGCAGCCTCATTCTCATATTCAGCTTTAATTTTACCAAAGTTATCTGCAGAGAATAGCGCTGAGGCTAAAAAAAAAAAGGCTGGGCTGCATTCAACAATTTGTCAGGAGGTGAAGATGAATCCACTTCCCGGGAGAATGTTAAACAAGCTGTGGCTCTCAGCCGTGTTTTCCTGGGATAACCCTTAACCTTGAGCAGGACAGACTGGCAGGCTGCGGTCCAGGCCAGGGAGCTGATTGGCTTTGATCTAGTCTCCAAAGAAAGCACTTCCTGGGGCCATGGGTCAGTTCTGGAACATGTCCATCTGTCCCGGCCATTTCAGCTTTTAAAATTCCTATAAATTAACTAATTAGGAGTAGCAGATTTCACTATGAAAACAACAATCCTGTGACTTTTCTCAAAATTATGAGGCTGATTCTCACACTAGTGTAGTGATTGTTTCTAAAATTATACAATAAAACATGAATAATACAATTTCTAAAACGTCTGTCTTTTTCAACTAAGCATAGCAGCTTAATAGGCGTTTGTAGGATTTTCAGAAAATCTGAATCAGATTTCTGACCTCTATAATAATAATTATTTATATGGCTGTAGTCCAACTTCAAATAACAACTGAATCTAGTCAAGCCTCAACCTTAAGAACACAAAACTTTAGCTTGGGACAGTGTTGGCTTACAGGACAAGGAAATGGACTTTGGTTCGGAGGGTTCCAGGTTTTAATTCACCAACTGGCAAGACGTCCCCACTCACAGCTCCCCAGGTGCTCAAAGCTGCCCACTGTTCACTTTGGTGATGGGTTAAATATAGAGGTGACATTTGGTTGTATGCTGTGGTGTAGATCACAATGTCACAATGACAAGGAGTTTGCTTTCTTTTTCTTTTCAAGTTCTAGCTTTTTATCGTTGTAATCTTGTTTCAACTCTCTCTTCCAAGAAGGTACAACTGCTGATCTTGGAGTTCTCAGAAATGTGGCGCCAATTTGCCTGTGTGCTCTTCTTGTCTGTAGGATGAAAAATAATTGGAACACATTCTGACCCCAGAGGAACCTCTGATTTCCTCCGGCTGTTTGTTTTTATTGCTTAGCTTTATTTAAATTTGAGGGATCGTCAACAAACATAACAACTGAGCAGAAGAAGTTGGCCTCTGACGCTTCAGGCCAAAGATATGTTGTACCGTGAGAGAAACTTTTGCACATTTTAGAAGCAGCTTAAAAGAGCTTGTTACCTGTTTATGTGAAGTGACCAGTTTGCGCAGGGAATCCCAGAGCGAGTTATGGACAGCGTGCCTCCGTACGTCTCTCCTTTGTCTTCATAGCACTCTAAAGAGAAAACGGGAATAGAGTTATTTCGGACCACCGTGCGCAATATTCCCGGGAGGGTGAAGATTTACTGAATCCATCAACTTCCCAAACACCTACGTGAAGAACATGAGTGGGCACATTAAAATATGCAGACAAAAATGGATTTTGGACGTGTGTTTCGCCTTGTGGTTTGGATCAATCCAGCGTCGAGGGGCCCTGCTTAACTGGTAGTTCTCAAGTGTAATAGAAATTTAAACCAGACTATGACATTTCTGAAAACGGGATCAGAGGACGGCCAACAGTTACTGACAGGCCACTTTATGACATGTGTGGTCTTTTGAAATATAAAGCAGGGAATTATGGAATATGACAGACTCCGACTATTGACAAAAGTCTGGCGTTTTGATCTTCTGTGATCCAGAATTCATTGACTTCACTACCCTGCCAAATGGTCCAGTCCTGTGGGAAAAATCTAGAAAGTGTCTGTGTAATTCACTTTACAAAAACATCAAATGCTCCTTTCAGGCACCTGTAGTCCAACATTTCAATCACAGAATTTCACCAACTGGCTAACATGGTAATTTATAGATTATTCGCCACGCTCTTGAGGTTTGGCACCTAGAAAAGGCCTTGGCAGCCTGAGAGGAATATTCTGACATTTTAAGGAAACACACACACATGTGCTCTGGGGTTGAGAATAAGACGGAAACATTAATGTTAAAGTCATGCATTAAATATATGCCAGCTGTAAAGAATAACTTGGTTTAGCATAAAGGGAGGGAAACACTTAACATCACTCTGTTTAAGACAGAAAATCTGTTTTGGATCACATCTAATGTGCTGTAATTTTAATGTCACATCTCAATATGTGTGCTAAGTTTATAGCGTTTGAGTGTTTTGTACTGGCTTTAAAAACGAATGAAAGCTTCCATTTGAGTATGTCGATGACAGTCTCAGTCTTCCAGGTCATAGTCATGATTTGAAAGTTTTGTTGGGCAACAGGACATAAAGGTTTTTTGTAACTTCCTCATCCAAGAGGCTTCTTCAGTTCTAACTCCAAGAGGGAAATAACAGACGTTATATATCCTTGGGTTGAGAAAGTGTTTCTTAGGTGCCTCCAGTTGGGCAGAACTTGCTTTATTGTGAAGACTGTTAGTGTCGTTAGATGGCAATTGATGGGTCATCAGGTTTTGGTCACATCCCTCTTTGGCTGCTGAGAGGGGACCTTTGTGTTGTTCTCATGGGGGCCTTGTATGTTGGTGATAAGTTGTGTCTCAAATCCCCACCTCTGTTGAGAGATCCAGGTTGACAAAAAATGCTTTTTCTTCCCTCACTCAAACTAGCCGTCAACCCTGGCTAAAAATTATACATCGTGATCATCAAAAAAAAGTCATTGGTACGCTTCAGTCCTGTCCTGAGGTGTCCTCACTACATTCAATGGCATATGTTGTGGAGATCTGTCTTTGGGATGAACCTTTTTTTTTTGTCAACCTGGAAAAACCATCGCTCAGTGGAGGTGGTTTGAGACACAACAAGATTACACTTTGCTTTTGGCTTTAGCCACGATTGTGTTGCAATGATTCTGTATAGATAATCACGGAATCATTTTAAAAGGGCACGTGTCACCTTGCAGCTGAGTGAGCTACACTGGCTATCAAGTCACTGTTGCTAAACTGCAGTGCTCTCTGGCTATGCACCCTACTACTTAAATACTTGAATAAAGTCTTATGTTGCCTTGTAATGTGCTTGTTGTCAGGAGACAACGTCAACGGTTGTACTTGTCCCCCACACAACGCAATCTAGGGTCTTTTCATGGGTCGATCTCTGCTGGCAAGAACCACCACAACAGGGTTTCCCTATCTGTCCTCAACAAACTGTTGAAGGAAAGTCATTGTGATTCACTCCACTGCACACAACGAAATGTGGCCTCTGTATTTAACCCATCACCAAAGTGAACAGTGGGCAGCTTTGAGCACCTGCGAAGCAGTGTGTGGGGGCGGTGCCACGGTCAGTGGACCTCAGAAGTAACCCGGAAAATGGTGGATTTTCGCCACTGGATTCTGCCACTGCCCCTGCCCACTCACCCAGCTTCTCAGAGAGCAGCTCCTGTCCAAGCATTCTGTGTCCTCCTCTATCACCTTCAGTGCTCATCTAAAAGTCTCCTAGGTTACCTAATGTTAACTTATTCTTAATCTTCATTTTTTCTTTGAATAGAAAATGTCTGCTAAATGCATAGATGTGATGTAAATATATTTTAAAAGTAGCTCCCTACTTCCCACATTAAGAAAAAAAACATTTAGTTTGAATAGTTTACCAGTTTTCTTGGTGTCCTCAGCGTCACACCTTGGGATGTGAGTGCAGTTGGCAACCCTCTGATTGGGGTCCATGGTGAAGCACCATGGGTAATCCTCCCCATTAGGGTTACGGCAGTAGTTCTCTCGCAGGTCTCTGTAACACACACACAAACTACAATTGAAATGATGGTGCCCGAGGTTGTAATTTTGATACATCATCATTTTAGCGTTGTTTTCGACGGTCCTGGTTGGGCCTTCGCCCCTCCGCAGGATGCACAAACTTTACACTACTCACTTGCATTTGAAGTTTTGTGGCAGGAAGGAGTGGTTATGGGGGAACTGAGAATCCCAGCGTTGACATGTCACTCCCTCTGGAGTCACATTCATGGTGCCACGGTAATCCATGCCCGTTCCCTGGAAACAGGATGTTGTTACATTGACATCTGTGCCCTCGCTGGAGTCCGATTCTGGCAGACAAAAAAATGACAGAAAAACTAACACTGAGTGTAAGAATGACAGAAAAAAGCTTGCAAAAAAGGGACGATAGATGCAAAAAACTATGGACGAGGCAGGAAGAGTCGGAGGGAAGTATTAATCATTTGAAGAATGTTTCATGTTGAACCCAGAGACAGATCATCAAAAACAGTAACGCCCACTGCTGCAATAGGAAGCTTTTTCTATATATACAGTCATGGAAAAAATGATTAGACCACTCTTTCTTTAACTTCTTGTCCATTTAAAAGTCTGCTTCCACTTAATCTACATTAATCTGGAGAAATATAATAACAACAAAAAAGGCTCATAATTAAGTTTAATTTCAGAGCTGATTTCTGTTCAGTTTAATTTCAGAGCTGATCTCTGGCCATTTTGCATGGTTTTATTGACAGGTACAAAAATCACTTCCGTTCCTACATCACAAGCAATAACATTGTACTGACAAATACAGTGCTTTTAGTCATTGCATGGTTTTGTGTTCATTGTTTCCCCCAGGTGATAAACCTTTTGTGGAACAAGGTATTAAGATGAACAAGGAATTGAAGAAAACAGCAGAGATAATATAATAACTTTTTCCATGACTGTATGTATATATATATGTATATATATATATATATATACATATATATATATATACATATATCACCAGTGCCAGCATTGCTGAATGGAACAACATCTACAACACACAGTTCTACAGCTCAGAAGTAACACTAACAGTTACGGGTTATGCTGACGAAACCTGACCGAGTCTCTGTCGCTGAACGTGCGCCCTTTCATTGTTTGAATGTTGTTTATTACCTGTCTCTTATACACATCTAGATGTGTATAAGAGACAGGATTAACACTGGGCTCGGGTTCCACTCCTGAATGCAGGCGTTAGCTTCCGAGCTAACACTACTATGTCCACGTTAGCAGAAACTTGCATGTGTCATGTTAAACCCAGAGACAGATCATCAAAAACAGTAACGCCCACTGCTGCAATAGGAAGCTTTTTCTATATATACAGTCATGGAAAAAATGATTAGACCACTCTTTCTTTAATTTCTTGTCCATTTAAAAGTCTGCTTCCACTTAATCTACATTCATCTGGAGAAATATAATAACAACAAAAAAGGCTCATGATTAAGTTTAATTTCAGAGCTGATTTCTGGCCATTTTGCATGGTTTTATTGACAGTGACAAAAATCACTTCCGTTCCTACATCACTAGCAATA